>MKYW01000121.1:34610-67581 GCA_015776835.1 Aphidius ervi | reverse complement strand
TTTTTTTTTTTTTATTATGAAATTATTGTCTTAAAAAATCACTGAAATTTTTAACTCGTGTTTTATTTATTTATTGAAAAAATTAATTGATAATATTGAAGATTTATTACTTACAAGTGGTACAGCTTCGTCATCTTGATATAAAAAATTTTTAAATGCTACTTGTCGATGATTATTTGACATTATTTAATAGTTTTTGAATAAATAAAATTTAAAATATTGTGAACAGTGTGATTTAACATGTAGAAGTCTATTTTACTTGTTGACAACTGGATGTTAACTATCAAACTGTCGTGTTAAAATGAATCATCAGCAGTATCTTATCCTTGTCATTAAAATAACATTATGATAGTTGTCGGTTCTATTCTTAATTCCAATATTAAAATTAATTAAATAAGAAATAGAAAATATATTAATATTATCATAAAATTCACGCGAGATATTTTATTTTTTTTATTTTTTAAATATATGTAAAAATGATTTAATTATTAACAATGTATATTTTATTTTATATATATTATTTAACCATTTTAACAATCAATTTACAACTTATTTTTTTGTTAATATGAAAAATAATATTTGACAATGAAAATATAATTTTTATTATCAATATTTTTGAATTAATATTATTAAGTTATTATGAATATTGAAAAATATTATTTGTAAAAATATTCTTATTGGTATTTTAAGAGTATTAATATGAAAAAATATTTTTATATATATTATTTATATAATATATTGATTGAATCAGTACTTTGAAATATTCTATATATATTTTTTTTTTTAACATAACAGTGCTTTGATTTAACAATCAACTTTGGTTAATAATATAATTTTTTCATTTTGATTTTCACATTTTAAGGCCATTTAATTTGTTGTATTAACAACAAAAAAAATAATTAATCAATCAAGTTTAGAAAAAGAAGAACACAAGTGCAATTGAATGAACAAAAAAAAAGTAAATGCTAATTTTTTAAATATAAAAACTAGCTCTTAAAGAATATAAATTTCAATTTTTTTGTTTGGCAGTAATTTAACTTTTTTTTTAATCATTAAAAGCCAGAGAAACTTGGTGAAGTACAATATCACCAGTGATATTTATAGTGTCGACAATTGATGGTTCTAGTCGATGTCTAAATTCTCCAATCATTTTATTATCAAGCCAAATGACATAAGTATCATAATCACAACGAATCCTAAAGATAAAAAAATCATTAATTACTTTTTTTATAAAAGAAAAGAAAACCAAAAAGAAATATCAATATGTTTTGTGGATGATTAATTATTATAAATATAATTACGTAAGTAAAAAATCACGTCCAGGTCCCCAAGATAAGTGTCCTTCATGTCTTTCTTCTCGACACCAGGATCCACTTGTCCAGCAATTCATCACAACACATGATGGACGATTACCAAATAAAAATCTTGGATTTAAATGCAGTGCTATTTCTGGATGAGGATATATAAGTGGTCCTCGTTGAAGATTAATAGTAAAACTATAAAATAAATATAATTAATTTCAATTAAAATATATATTATTATCAATTTATAATAATTAAAAAAATATTCTTACGAATGAGGTAAAAGCTTTAATCTGCCTCTGATGAAAATTGTTCCACCTTGTTTAAAATTTTCAACAAGTTCAATATTTATTGGAACAGTTAAATTATTTAAAAGTGGTGCTTGATCAGTCAATTGATAATTTTTATATTTTTTAATGATTTTTGAATCTGGATATATTTCACAATTTGTAATACGAGCACGTATATCTTCCACATCACCATCATAATCAAAATGTGTTATTAATTCCAGGGGTAATCGATAAGTAAATGTACAAAAATGTTCTCCATTAACACTAATCTTTTAAAATAAATAATAATAATTAAAAATTAAATTTATTAATTTATATATTTATTTATTTTTTTAAAATTCATTACCTGAAATTCTTTTGGACCACAAAATATTAATACATGAAAATATGATTGTCGTTTAAATACATGTCCAGTTGATGCTGCTGGTGAACATGTCTCTTCTTCTTCCCAACATCCTTTTATTTTCGAATTTCTAACGACATATCCACGATCAAGTCGAGGATTTAAATGAAATGCAATATTTCCAGCTGCTCTTAAATTTATTGCAAAACTATATAAAAAAATAAAAATAGCATTAATATATTTTTTTTTCAAATTAGTTAAAATATTAATTTATAATAATTATTACCTTTTAGCATGACTTGGAACATATCCAAGTAAAATAATTGCTGTTGTTGGCTTGAGTTGAATTGGACATGACTCATCCTTAAATAAAAAATTTGTAAACAAATAAATAATAATATTTAAATTGTTGTCAATAAAATTTTTAATAAAAATAAAAGTACATAATTAGTTTTACATAAAAAATGATAAAAAAAAAAAATTAAACAAATTTTATTATCATGTTCTAATAATAAAAGTAATAAATTTCTATTTTTTCAACTAAATTTTATTACTATTACTATTTTTACTCTCCCTCTAACGTCACAACAGAGAAATAAAATATCTACTACGTTTCTACAATATGCACTGATTTTATTTCTATTTGATAATAATAATTTTTATAATTTTTCTATTTATAATTATTCAGATGTAATTTTTTTTTAAACACTATACTTATTTAATATATTATAAAATAATTAAACTTACAATTGTTATGGCATCTTCATCATGATAAAAAAAATTTCGAAATGCCTGATCTCGTCTGGTATCTGACATTGTTGATAATTCACTAACACATTTATTTAAATCACCTCTCTCGTACATAAATGTATGTGTGATGATGTCACACACATGTGGTAAATCTAATTTAAACGTAATATAAAAATTTCCATGCCAAAAAGAATAAACAAATATTTCGAAATAAATAAATAATTATAATACAGCTTTATCCAACAATACATATATTTTAAAAAATTTTTTTTTCCATACAATAATAAATTTTTATTCAATTTTCATTTGTATATATATTTTTTGATGTAAATAATTGTAATATCAAATAGATTTTGTTAAAGATTTAAAAATTTTCTATGACAAAAAAAATTGTCAAATTAATTATTATGTAAATATATTTTTTTTAATTTTATTATTGAGACTCTGAGTATTAAAAATATTTGATGTATTTTAAGTAGAAATTGCTCTTTTTTAATGGCAGGTTTTTAGAAATATTTTTTAAAACAAATTTGCATATAAACAGTGCAATAATATTAACAAACTTTGGTAAAGTTTTTTTTTTTTTTCTTTTTATCAATTAATTAATTTGTTTGTTTGTTTTTTTTTATTTTTGTTGTTGTTTTTATTATTGAGCAATATTACTGTTAATCAACAAACATGTAAAATTAAAAAAAAAAACCAATTACTTGTTACATGGTTTAAATAATTTTCCGTTAAAAATATTGATAAGTAAAATTACTTTTATAAATTTATATAAAATTGATAAAAGTTTTGTTTTTTATATATCAATATTAAAATATCATCAATGTCATGTTTTAATAATAAACAAGACTTGAGATATAATACAGAAAACTAAATTAATCTTTTACATTAAAGAGTAAGAAATTGTTATTGTTTATTGTTTTTTTTTTTTTATGATTAAATAAAAGTGAGTATTCATTTTGTAAAATGATATTAAATCGTTTTTTTTTTTTTGTTTTTCTATTGATAATTAATATCATTTAGACATCACGTGGTTCATGAGGATCTGGAAGAGCTTTCCATGTTGGTTTAACATCCCAAATTTCAGTGGCATAATCTTCAATCGTTCTGTCTGATGAAAATTTACCAGATGATGCAATATTGTTGATTGCCATTTCAATCCATTTTGATGGATTTTGATATACCTCACTGACACGATCTTGAGTTTTCATGTAATCTTCATAATCAGCAAGTAAAAGGAATCTATCCCATTTCATCAATACATCACCAATATCTTGAAATTCATGAGGATTATTTGGACTGAAAAATCCTCCAGTTATTTGATCAATACATTGTTTAGCTTCTGATAATTTATTGTAATAATCCCATGCATTATATCCACGCGTTTGAAGTTCTTCAACTTGATCAACAGTCATACCAAAAATAAATATATTTTCATGTCCCATTTCTTCAGCCATTTCAACATTAGCTCCATCAAGAGTTCCAATAGTCAATGCACCATTCAACTAGAAAAATAAAAATAATAATATAAATTTAAATATATATTAATGATGTACAAATTAATTGATTTATATATTAATTAAAAATTACCATAAATTTCATATTTCCAGTTCCAGATGCTTCAGTACCAGCTGTTGATATTTGTTGACTTAAATCAGCAGCAGGAATAATTTTTTCAGCCAGAGTAACACGATAATTTTCAAGATAAATAACTTTTAATTTATCACCAACAATTGGATCATTATTAACAACATTTGCTACTGAACATATTAATTTAATAATTTTTTTAGCAAGTAAATAACCAGGTGCTGCTTTACCACCAATCATAACTGTTTTTGCAACAAATGGTGCTTGTGGATTTTTTTTAATACGATTATAAAGTGTTATAATATGAAGACAATTTAATAATTGACGTTTATATTCATGTATACGTTTAACTTGTATATCAAACATTGATGCAGGATTAATTTTAACACCATATTCTTTTTCTAAAAATTCAGCAAGACGCATTTTATTTTCTTGTTTAACTTTAGCAACACAACGTTGAAAATTTGGATCTTTTGACCATTTTTTTAATTGTTGTAATTGTTCTAAATGTACTGTCCAATCACTACCAATTTTTTCTTCAATAACATCTGATAAATTTGGATTACATAATAATAACCAACGTCTTGGTGTAATACCATTTGTTTTATTTTGAAATTTATTAGGATGTAATTCATAAAAATCTTTGAATAATGTTGCTTTTAAAATATCTGAATGTAATCTTGCAACACCATTTATTGCATGACTACCAACAATTGATAAATGTGCCATATTAACACGTTTATCACCGTCTTCTTCAACAAGTGACATTCTTCTAAGACGATCAAAATCACCAGGAAATTTACTACCAACTTCTTGTAGATGCAAAAAATTAATATGATAAATAATTTGTAAATGACGTGGTAATATACTTTCTAATAATGATACTGGCCAACGTTCTAATGCTTCTGGTAATACAGTATGATTTGTATATGCACAAGTTCTTGTTGTAATATCCCATGCTTTTTCCCATGATAAACCCTCAACATCAATTAATATTCTCATTAATTCTGGTATTGCCAATGATGGATGTGTATCATTTAATTGTATAGCAACTTTACTTGGAAATTCTTCAAAATCAGTTCTATGATGATCACGTGAACCAAATTTACTTGATTTATAACGACGTATTATATCTTGTAATGTTGCAGCAACCATAAAATATTCTTGTTTTAAACGTAACTCTTTACCCTCAAAAAAATTATCATTTGGATATAATACTCTTGTTATATTTTCAGCTAAATTACGATCAAATACAGCTTGAATATAATCACCATCATTAAAAAATTTAAGATTAAATTCAATTGGTGATTTTGCTGACCATAAACGTAATGTATTAACATGATTATTTTTATAACCAGGTATTGGATTATCATATGGCATTGCAAATACAACTTGTGTATTAACCCATTTTTTACCCTCGGGTGCATCAATAACATGACCATAAAAATTAACTGGAAGCATAAATTCTGGACGTGCTTTTTCCCATGGATTACCATAACGAAGCCAATCATCTGGTTCTTCAATTTGTTCACCATTTTTTATTTTTTGAGCAAATATACCGTATTCATAACGAATACCATAACCATAAGCAGCAAGACCAAGTGTTGCCATACTGTCCAAGAAACATGCTGCAAGACGTCCTAAACCACCATTACCTAAACCTGCATCTTCTTCAAGTTCTTCAAGCTCTTCAATATCCAAACCCATCTGGATTAAAAATAATACATTAATTTATTTTAAAGATATTTATATTTTTTTTTAATTTTTACCTGATACATTGCCTCGTCACATGCACCCTGGATGCCTAAATTTATCATGGTATTTTGAAGACTTCTTCCCATATAGTACTCCAATGACAAATAGTAAACTCTCTGGTTGAAAAAAAAAAAATCCNTTTTTTTTTTTAAATTAAAATTATGGTCTTTCATAATAGACAAATATTGTTGGCAAAGTTTTAAATAATTATGAAAATTTTGGCGTCAATATTATTGTCAGTATAAATAAATTTAGTATTTTATTTATCATAGAGTTTATAAATAATTTTTATTATCTATAACAAAACTAATTAATATTGAATCAAAGTCTAATATAAATATTACAGTATCCAATTATTAATAATCAATGTTATTATTTTTAAAATAATTATTATTTCATTGAACTTTGTTACTTGTTATTTGAAGAATATCTAAAAAAATAAAAAAAAAAATTATTTTGTTGTTTTAGAGATAAAAACATTTATTGATAAGAAGCATATTATTTTTTAGAATATAAAAAATAAATTACCGGTTTTATTTTATAATAATTACATCAATACTTTAAACAAATTTATTTTTTAAATAAATAATTCAACATTATAAGCTCCAAAAAAGACGAAAAAAACTCCAACATTTTCCAACATTTTCCAACAAAAATAGTAATTAAATTTACAAATAAATTTCGACATTTTTTTACAATAGAAATCGAAATAACAACGTTAATAATTTTCCTGTTTAAAAAATAGATAGAAAAATTGAGTAGAAATTAAAAAACAACAACAAATTTTGATTAAATAAATTTTTAAAATATTACAAGACATGAGCATATATTTTTGATGATTATAGTGATGTATAAATTGACAATAGATCTATTATCGTACATTAAGTGGCTCAAGAAATATATGCTCTCAATTGTCATGATTTCAATCTTCAAATGATCGAGGCCAAGGTCAAATTGTCTCTCAGCGAAAAAATATAAAAAAAGAAACTTTGACTCAATGAAAAAAATTTAAAAAAAAATTTAAACTAATAATTAAAATTGCATGAAAAATTTGTTTTAAATGAATTAATTTTTTTAATAGAAAGAAAAGAAGAAAGTTAATTACCTTGGGATCAGTTTCATAGTAGTGCTGCTGTGTTCTGATCCATCTTGAGACAAGATTATCCTTGACACTGTGTGCAAGTGCAAAATAATAATCCCTTGATGTTGCAACATTACGATCTTTAACAAGAGTATAATGTAAATGCCGGTTAAATGTTTTTTTAAAATTTGTCACATTAACAACATCGACAATTCCTCGTACAGATATTTGTTTTCTTTTTTCATTATCAGAATCTTTTGACGACATGATTGATCACACTCGTTGTGATATGATCACTATTATTATTTATAATTTTATATATAAACTATATATTTATTATTTATTGATGTTGATGATGTATCAAATGAAATATAATGAATAATAATTTAATACAAGTTGCGATGAGTGTCTGGCTCAGGCCAGAAATGATCCCCTCTTGACTGTACAAGTTGAAAACGGTCACCTTGTCACAAGGTCACGCATGCGCCCAAAACATGATACAGCTTGTTTATTTATTTAATTTTTTTTTTTATTATAAATTTTTATTAATATAGTGGGGGGTTATATATTAATATATCAACTAAAATAATATCAAATATATACATGCAATATTGGCAAAAAAAATTTACAAAATTTAGTCCAGCTAGAGATAAAATGGAAAACTTTTTGTTTAATTAAAATTAATTAAAATTATAATTTATATATAAATAAATATTGTTAATTATTATAATTAGTATATATTAAAATATTTAATTAGTATTAATTAAAAATATTTTTAATTCAATATATTTGTTTACATTTAGACAATTTGTTAAAGTCAATTAATTTTTTTGAGCTTATTTTTTTATAATATTTCGCATTGTTTAATAGATTTATTTTTTTGTCAGCTATATTTTCCGGAAAAATGACTGTGGAAAATGTATTTTTGAATATTTGAATTCTTTTTTATCTGTCTTGTCATATGTCGATGAAATGAAAATCATTTTTATCTATTTATTTATGTTTTTGGAATCATAACCTCAATATTGACACACAAACATTGTTGTTGTATACGTATGTTAGACGTTTGTTTATAATAACATAGAAATTATTTAACTTAAAAATTTATTAATAAATAGTATGATTAAACAATTATTAATATTTTAAGATAGAAAAATTACATATTATTTTTTAAATAAACTGTAAAATGGCACAAGAAGGAAAAAAAATATCATTTGGTTTTTCAAAATCATTAAAAAAAGCACCTTTAAAAAGTACAATAGTACAACAAAGTGAAAAAATAGATTTTATTAAATGTCTTGATGATCAATCAATTAAAATTATTGGGTAAGTTTTTTTTAAATAAATAATCTATCATTTTTAATATTTTATTTATTGTTGTATGAAAGGAAAAATTGATTATTCTAATAAGTAATTTTGTTGATTATATTACAGTGGTGGTGGTGGTGGTGAAGAAAAAAAAGACAATGTCTTGGTGATACCTATGAAAGGTGGTAAAACTTGGCATGATAGAGTACTAAATAAAGTTGATGCTGACATTTACGAGCCAAAAGACAAAAAAAACATGTTAAATAGAAAAATAAATATTAAAAAAGAGCCAATTAATCATTCTGAAGATCAAAATGGTAATGCATCTGTTAATAACACTCCCATTGATGTATCAAAAATTAAACAAGAAACAGAAAATAAACCTCTGTCTTTGGATGAAATGGCTGCACAAGAAATCCTTCAAGATTCAACAAAAGAACCTGGACAAAATGAAATTAAAAAAGATTTTACAGTGCCAATTAATGAAGAGGCTGATTTAGTTGGTGCAAAAGAATCAACTCTGGATGATTATGACAATATACCAATTGAACAATATGGACTTGCATTATTGCGTGGTATGGGTTTTGATGAAGCCAAACATAAAAAGTAAGTTGCAAATTAAATAAACATTTAAAATTAATTATTTAATAATATAATTAAATTTTATTTTTTTTAGTACAACAATAATAAATCCTGAAGATTTGTTACGACCCAAAGGAATGGGTCTTGGTGCTGATAAATACTTAAAAATGAATGACAATAAAAATACAAGACCTAAAACAAAAGAAGAAGAAGAATTAAAATTAATTGTTGGTGCTTATATTAAAATATTAGCTGGTAAATATAATCATTATTATGGACAACTTGAAGGTTTTGATGAAAATGCAGGAAGAATAATTGTTAAACTTGGGCTTACTGGAAATTCAGTGTCTCTTACTGCTGGTATTGTTGTACCAGTTACAAAAACTGAATATAATAAAAACGCTAAAGTCTTGAGTAAGTATTAGCTATCTTTGTTTTTTTTTTTTAATAAAAAAAAAAACGTAATATAAATGTTCAAATTAATTAATACAGATTTCATCACAACTGCTTGTAGATGCATCAAAATATGAAGAGTACAAAAATAAATTATTAAAGGAAGAGTCAACAAAAAAAATTAATAATACTTCAAGAATTGATTTAAATAAAAAATCTAAAAAATATGATGATGATGATGATAATGATAGCAGTGGATCAGATAGAAAAAGTAGAAGAAGAAAATCATCAACAGACAGTGAAGATAATTACAGAGAAAAAAAATCAAAGAAAAAAAGTAGACATCATGATAGAGATTCATCAAAACATCCAAGTAAAAAGAGTAAAAAAAAAGATCGTGAAAGAACAAGAGACAGAAGAGATCGTTCTGAATCACCAGAAAAAAAAAAACATAGTAGAAAACATAAACGATCAAGATCTTGAATTATATTTATGTACAAAATTTTAAATAATTCAAAAAAACAATTACAAAAAGAAATAATTAAACTATTCAGTCTATAATTTGATGTTTAATTTTTCTTTTTTTTTTTTTAAGTAATAAAAAAATATTTTTTCGTGATATAATAGTGTCATCATTGATATTAAATACCTGTCAATATTTATAATTTTTAACATGAGTAAAATTCGAAACAGGAGCAATGTCAAGTAACTTTTAAAATTTTTTTAAATCTTAAAAATTATCTGGCACTGTATCAAAATCCATTAACATTTTATTTTTCTTGTTTCATTATTTTTTTATATTTTTTCTTTTTTACTTTTTACAGTATTTAAATTGGCTATTGCCCAACTTGATTTTGACACTGATAAATTTGAAAATATTCAATGTTCAGTTCTATATATTAAACAAGTTAAAAAACTAAAAGCTGATATTGTTTTTTTGTTTGAATAAATAGTAGAGACAGGTAGCAGTGATCATCATCTACTGGAAAAATGAAAAATCAAAGAGTATGATAACAAAAGTTGACTGTCCAAAGTGGTCCAAAGTCACCAGATAAAAAATAACATAATTAAAATTTAAAAGATCAAAAAAATGGTATCATTTGATGATTACTAACTCTGGTCTTATTGAATGTTGTTGTTATCAAAACATAACCTGTCGATTTTCATAATGCTGAGAATAAATTGCTCCAATATAAGTAACATTGGGACAAGAGCAATGTCAAGTACATAAATTTTATATTTATATTTCAATTATTTACTTTTTTTTTTTTTGTTAACAGTCAAATGACATCCAGTTGCATTATTAATTTTTCTTACCATTTACAGCATTTAAATTGGCCCTGGCCCAACTCTCTGTTGGCACTGATAAGTCTGAAAATATTCAACGTGCAGTGTCATTTATAAAACAAGCTAAAAAATTACATGCAGATATTGTTGTATTACCAGAATGTTTCAATTCACCATATGGAACACGTTAGTTGAAAATAATTTATTAAATTAATTGTTTATCTTAAATGATAAATTAACTAATTTTTTTTATTTACATATCAATAGNTTTATTAAATTAATTGTTTATCTTAAATGATAAATTAACTAGTTTTTTTTATTTACATATCAATAGAACATTTTAAAAAATATGCAGAGGAAATACCTGGAGGTGAAACTTCAATTGAACTATCAAAAGCTGCAAAAGACAATGAAATTTGTGTTATTGGTGGTACAATTCCAGAAAAAGATGGTGATAAGTTATTCAATACTTGTACTGTTTGGGATGATCAAGGACAATTTATTATAAAACACAGAAAAGTAATAAAATAATGAAGAAAAAAATAATTTAAAATATTTGGCACGTTATATTTTTGGCAATAATTTAAATACAATTTTTTTTCTTATTTATTTAAAGATGCATCTTTTTGATATTGACATCAAGGACAAGATAACATTTTTCGAATCTGAAACATTATCTCCAGGAAATGATTTGAATACTTTTAATTTTAAGGGTTGCAAAATTGGCCTAGGAATATGCTATGATATTCGTTTTGAAGAAATGGCTCGACTCTATCGTAATGCAGGTAATAATTTCGATTTTTTTAATTTAATTTAATTATAAAATTTTTCAATCAAAACATAATGTTGTGGTAAATTTTTCAATAATTAATGACTTGATATTTGCATTTGATTAAAAAATCAATTTTACTATTTATTCTAAAAAAATAAAATTGATTTTTCAAAGAGATAAATTATTTTAATCAGTTAATAAATGAGTAATTATATACCATAAAAATATTCATCTAAAAATCGATCAAGATGTCGTGTTAACCAGCACTTTCAAGACAACAGCACATTTAATTTTTAAAGAAAAATTTAGTAAGATGTTTACTCAAGTAGATGAAAATCTTTGATTAAAAATATAAAGAAAATATTATTATTTATAATTAAAAATTGATTTTTAAATGATAAAATTATTCGTGTGGTGTATTTAAATATTCATGTTTTTAAAAAATATAAATATATAATTTATTCATAAAGGTTGCCAAATGTTGGTGTATCCAGCTGCATTTAATATGACAACTGGACCATTGCACTGGGAGTTGTTGCAACGGTCAAGGGCAAATGACAATCAGTGTTATGTTGTTTGTGTATCACCAGCTCGTGGTTCTGGCGCTGGATACATTGCTTGGGGTCACAGTCAACTCACCAGTCCATGGGCCAAGGTCATTTGTGATTTGGGAATTGATGAAAATATTATTGTTGCTGATATTGGTAATAATAATAATAATATATTTTTTTTTTAATTAATAATAAAAAAGTTTTGAAGGTATTAAATAAATATTGATTTGGTTTTTTTTTGTTTTTAGATTTGTCAGAGGTGGAAGACGTGAGAAAACAAATACCAATTTCAAAACAGAGACGAACAGATATTTATGATACTATTTTACAGAATAATTAATTTATAATTATTTTAT
Organism: Aphidius ervi; assembly: GCA_015776835.1. Taxonomy (NCBI): domain Eukaryota; kingdom Metazoa; phylum Arthropoda; class Insecta; order Hymenoptera; family Braconidae; genus Aphidius; species Aphidius ervi. The sequence goes on along the minus strand of MKYW01000121.1, from coordinate 55,222 downwards.
AATTTAATTATTCTTAATATTAACAGGAAAAATCAAAAGATAAAAAATAGTAAAAACAGGGGAACAAAATAAGTAAGCACAATAAATAGGTAAAATTATCTAATTAAATTTTCACATAAAAAATTAATTAATTAATTAATTAATTAATTAACAAGGTATATTATTAATTTAAAAATTAAGAATAAACAAATAATTTTTATGGGTAAATAAATAAAAATAAAAAACTTTAAAAAAAAATAATTTTGTTAATAAAAATATGTTGAATAGAAAAAAATAATAAACGTTGAAAAATTTATGTTGTTTAAATCTGCAATAAGAATATATTAGTAAATAATTAAAGAAAAAATAAACGACAAATATTTCTGGTCAGGGAAAATAGTTTTTTTTTTTTTGTTTTTTAATTTTTATTACATTTTTTTTTATTTACATATTTTTTTTATAGTTGAGGAAGTAAGAATTTAAATTCCAATTTTTAAGCAAAATACATAAATAAATTAATTATATTTACCAAAAAAAAATATCTTTTATTTTTTTTTTTTTATAACAAGAGAAATAAAATATTGTGAGGAAAAAATTTCAGCACAAAGCAAATATTAGAAGTAGATAAAATATCTTTGTTTTTTTTTTCTTTAAAATTTTTTTTTAACTCGATCAATTCAGTCGATTAAATTAACGTAATAAAAAACCTATTTTAATACCCAAAATTTATTAAAACTAATTAAATATTAAATACTTAAATATTGCACCATAAAAATTCATCAACTCAACTTTAATAATATCTTTCTCTCTCTTAATAATTTTTTTAATTTTTATTTTTTACATCATTCCAAAATAATTATATATCATTTTTGCATAGGCACTGATGACTCGAGTCTCGTAAAAATATATTACGATCAAGATATTTGATAAAAGTGGCGCAGTATCTTAAAATATTATTTAAAATTGAAGCACGGATGGATCGAATTATTATTTTCTATTTTAATTAATTATTTATTTTATTATTTTTGGGTCCACTGCAACCCTCAGGCCATTTGACACACCAAATTGCAGATCAAAAATAGCCTCAATTATGTAAAATTAAAATTTATGATTTATAATTTTGTTATTTTAATTGTGTAAAATGATTTTTTCTTTTTTTTTAAATTATTTTTATTGCTTCGCAACAAAGCGTGATATGTGATGCATAATTCGTAATCTGAATATCAAGATTATTGATTTTAATACGAGAAATTTTACGAAAATATTTATACTTAATTATTTTCATATTCACAAACAAAATTTAATTTTTTTTTAAATTTTAANATATTCACAAACAAAATTTAATTTTTTTTTTTTTTTAAATTTTAATTATCTAATTTTTTTTTTAAATTTATTATTTTGTTATTATTATTTATATTAATTATTATGTTTCAGCATTTATCCTATCTAACAGACGTTTTCATTTTCATTATAATATTTTTTTTTTTAAATCGATTTCTCCTATTGCATTTTACTTGACTCGTTAACTGGGACATTATTTCGTGTTGAAAAAATAAAAGCTAGTATATAAAACACATTTTTAAATTTATTTCATCATAACTCGATACTTGAAGTCTCCAATTATCGAGTCAGGCACTTTAACAAGCATTTATCACTCTTCTTGTATATCACCTTTCATTTTTATATTTTTAATAATATTTTTAAGCTAATAATTTGGATCATTGATATGACCATTGATGTGGCAATAATTTTATCGTCATAAGTAAACTTGTTATAATTAAAATATTTGTCAACAATGAATATTTAGTTGGACTTGATGATGGTATTGTGTATAATCGTCTACTTGTATCACCCTCTGTACCATTGAGACACTCAAATTCACAGCATCTTTCACCAACTCGAAATCTTTTGCATTTCTAATGAAAAAAAAATAATTAAACTCTCAACAAAACCACAAAAAAATTTAATCTATTAATTAAACAATAATCCTAATTAATTAAATATTAATTTAATTTATTAAAAAAAAAAAATTTATTTCATATTTTTTATTCAACTGCTAATGTCAACATTTTTCTCCGTTTTTTTTTTTCATTTTTCAGTGACACGTGTGACCTATTTAATTTGATGACATACAGGTATTTTTAAAAAATGGTTTTTTTAAATGCTTATTCATTTTTATAATAATAAAATAATAATTTTATACTTACATAGGGTGGTGAGCAGTAAATCGCCTGACACCACATTGGCTCAGAATGATAACAAACACACAGACTGCATACTGCTGGTCCAGGCACATACAAAAGTCCATGACGAACAGTTCCACCCTGAAAATCAGTGCAATTTTCTTCCAAAGCATCTTCAAACAAAAAAAAACAATTAAATTATCATAATGAGTTTAATCTAGCTTAATTATATTTAATTTAAAACTCACTGATACACGTGGAAGAATATATAATCACCAAGGCCAAATTAAATATTACTATTTGTTTCTTCAATCTCCACATTGTTAATTAATATATATTTTTTTTAAATCACAATATAATTTTATATATTTTTTATTTGTATTTAATATCTAATTAAAAAAATAATTCTTTGTGATGATTTTAAATCACCTTGCTAGGGTTGATTGAAGTATATCACCTGTAAAAAAAAATAAATAATAAATTAAAAGTTTAGTTTTTAAATATTTCATGTACAAGTTTGCTATACTGTATAATGCACCAGCTGCATGAGGTAAAACTCGTGACCCAGTGACACACGCGCAATTTACACGAAAATTATAATACATGAACATTGAACATGTATATAAATAAACTTTTCCACTGATAAATTTATCAGTTAAAAAATTAATATTAATAAATATTATAACATAAAAGGTCAATATAAAATTATAAATTTATTATTACCATTTGTTGAGTATAATTGTTGTTTAATATTATCAAAAATCCAAATTTCATTATTATAATTTTGATTAATCATACACTTTATAAAATAATATTTATATTATTTATTTATCCCACTGGTGCACTCTATTGATAATTTATCCTTGTTATTGGATCTAATTGAGACATGACCCTTTCACCTTGTATTTAAATAAAAATTAATTGTCCTTCACTTGTTAACACAAACAAGTTTAAAAAAATAAAAAATACATTACAGTGATAAATAAATAATATTATATTGATAAATGGAATGATCCAAAATTAAAAATTAAAAATAACAAGTGTTTATTTGATTTTGCTAAAAATAATATTTAAATATTAAAATTAATTTTATATATTTATTTGATAATTTAAGATGAAATAATATTAATTAATTGATATTAATCACAGGATAGAATTTTTTATCTGTCGCAGTAATGACGAGCCACCAAGTTATCAAGTTGTACTGGTCTAGTTTCGATCGAACATGTTACTTGGTTACCTGCTTTGCCTCACACTGAATACTGCACCAACATGATAGATATATATATTTAAAAATTTACCCTTTTGTAGGGGATGCATTGCAATCCTTCCCAACTGTCTCTTCATACCCCTTGATAGTCTATAAAACCCCCAACAACAAACTCACTCCCTTTTTTTATACTAGCGTGTATTCTAGGCGCGAAATAAAAACTATCGACGCAGTAAAATGTCAAGAAGACACGCGACCTACCGCAACTATTTATATATTTTTTATATTGTTGATAATATGCATAAAAAATATTAATAAATAATATAAAACAATTGATGATAATTCAATAACAACATCAGCATGTCAAATTTAATTTTTTATTTTTTTATTTCATTTGACTTGGTGATGGATTTGTTTGATCTTTAATCCGGAAGAAAAGCTATTTCGAATCCATAGCAACATAATAAAATTTATATTTTTTTATTTATAATATTTATTTTAAATAATTAAAAAATATGACAGATTGTCTTTCACTTCAAGGATTGGAAAATCGCATGAAGCATGTGTTGAGAGAAAAAGTTTGTTTATAATTAATTTTATATACAAAATGTAAATTGTTTTATTAATTTTTTACTTTTTTTTGAAGGAAGAAAAACGTGTACAAGGACGTAGAAAAAATTTATTGTATCTTATTTTAGATTATTTGAGACGTGAAGGGTGAGTTGATGAGAGTAATAATTTTTTAAATGTCAGTTGTTGATTGATTTTTTAATTTAAAAAGGTTGAGAGATAGTTCTGAGGTTTTGGTTAACGAAGCTAAATTAACACCGGACATAGCAGTATGTGATAATATTGATCTTGATTCGATACTTTTGGATTATGAAGATTATTACATGTCAAAGTTTAATAGATTGCCAAAATTATGTAAAAAAATTGATAATCCAATTTCCTGGTGTCAGTCAGACTCTTCATTGAGGTAAAAAATTATTTTTTATAAATAAAATTAATATTGATGTTTTGATAATTTTACACAGTAAAGCCAATAAAATAAAGTCACAAAAAAAATCAACATCAGATGAAATGATACAAGAAAAAAAAAGAATAAATAAATCTCAAGATATTGATGATAATTTTGGAATGACTGTCTTTCAAATACCTGGTGTACCATCTGGTAAATCTCAAGGATCTTTAAATATTATTGAAAATATGAAAATCATTCGACCAATTGAAGACATGTATTCTCCTGGTTCAGAGTTTCGTGACATTGCTGACTCCATAATGAAGGTACACAATTCACTGTGATCACAAAAATTTGTTGGCCTTGACCTTGTTTTTATTTTCCCATCCAACGTCAATCATTGATTATTATTTACAGGAAATAATTTTAACTGATTTAAATGTACACTGGAATGATATTTTGGGTCTTGATAATTGTAAAAAAATTCTTCAAGAATCAATAACATATCCAATTAAATATCCAAATTTTTTTTGTGGTAAATTTTCACCTTGGAAAGGTTTTTTACTTTATGGACCACCTGGAACTGGTAAAAATAAAAAAACATAATTTATTTATTGATTTTTAATAATGATTATTAATTTAGGAAAAACTATGCTTGCAAGAGCTGTTGCAACTGAGTGTAATTTCACATTTTTTAATATAACTGCAAGTAGTTTGATCAGCAAATGGCGAGGTGATTCTGAAAAATACATTAGAGTATGTAAATTAAATATTAAATGTAATATTATTTAATTTATATAATGTTAATGATGAATAATATTTTTTCAAGGTTTTATGTGAACTGGCAAAACATCAAGCACCCTCGATTATTTTTATTGATGAAATTGATTGGATAACAAGTGATACAAACACAACTGGAATTACATCTGAGCCATCACGTCGTTTTAGATCAGAATTATTATCAAGACTTGATGGATTAATATCACTTGAAAAAACAAATGTTATATTATTAGCAACAACAAATTCTCCATGGAGTCTTGATTCAGCTTTACTTCGACGTCTTGAAAAACATATTCTTGTTGATTTTCCAGATGAAAAAAGTCGTCGTAAAATATTAGAATTTTATACAGATCCTCATCTTCATAGAGAAAAATCATTTGAACAATTAATTATAGAAACTGAATATTATTCAGGATCTGATTTAAAACAATTATGCAAAGAAGCTTGGATGACACAATTTAGAAAATTTATGTCAGTTAAAAAAAATATATCAAACAATGAAAAACCTCCAGAATTAATTTCTTCAATAGCATCACTTGAAGAAGCTAAAAATTTAATTTATCCAACAGCTAAAAATTTAGCTGATAAATATAAAACTTGGGAGTCTAGAAATAATAATAAATTATGATTTAAAAAAAAAAAGCAAAAACAAAAACAAAAATTAGTTAATAATAATTATCAAATATTTTATTTAAAAAATTAAAAATATAACTCATCACTTTCTTTGTCTATTAGTATTATTATTTTTTTCTGATTGTTTCATACCATGATAAAAACCAGTATGAAAACCACTGATATACCAAGACATAAGCATACTTGATAATGCATCAGCATCATTTGTTGGTAGCCTTGCCATTAATTGTGGTGGTAGTGGTGGTGCTGGTGGAGCACAACCAAATGACGATGATGAAAATAAACCAGTATCTTGATAGCAATTATTGTGTGAATTTTTTGGTATATCTGATTCAATGTAATCCATTTTTTCATTATTATTACGTGATGATGATGATGACTGATCATGTGATATAAATTCAGGAGTTTCTGGTTCAGAATAAATGTCAGATGATGCTTTCAATGATTCAGCTTCTTGAGCTTGAGCTGTTTGACTAGCTAAACCTTCAGATTCTGTTAATGATGATAGTTGAACTTTTTCAGTATTTCCATATCCTGAAAAATTAATTTTTTTTCATTACTAATTTATTGTTAATTTTGACGTTTATTATTATTTTTTTTTTTAGATTGTTTTTATTGAATCTTACCAACGAATTTGACAATACATGTGCCAGAATTGTTGTTAAATATGTGAGTTATTATGGCTTCATATTCTTCATTGTCAGCTGAATATATTGCTCGACATGGTGATCCAACTGTCCATTTCTAAATTGACAAAAAAAAAAAGGAATTATGTCATTTTTTGTCTTTGATTATTTGTCAAGTAATTTAAAAATATTGGTTTGTTTAATTTAACTACCTTTTGTGATTTTTTATTTTGTTGTTGTTTTGATTTTAATGATTTATTTGAAACATTATTGCTACTTGTCTCTAGACTTAGTCGTTTTGCTACTTCTTCCTTGGCCAAATTGACAGCTTTGTCGTAGGCTTTGATGAGCAATGTATCATCCCAAATGTCATTGTCATCATTATCCTATCAAAGTGAATTTAAAATAATAGATCAGTTATTGATAAACAATAATATAAACATAAACATTGTGTATTTTCAAAGATAACCTTAAAATAATATTTTTATCTTACTTGATCATTTCCCCTGACAAACAAAACATTTCCACCATCATCAGACATTTTTTTTATTATTAATGATAATATTGTTATAGACTTTTAATTAATATGGGGTCTTTTTTTTTTGTTTTTTTTTAGTTATAAAATTCGAGTATAAAATTTTGATATGTTAAAAAAACGTTTTTGGAGTTTATATTGTTTGAAGGGACATCACAACAATATTCACAACAATAATAATAGACCTGTTCGATGAGTCATGAATTTCAGTGCTTTTGGTGGAATATTATGAAACTATATGGGAAACTCACAATCGGTAACTTGACAATTATTAAATTATTTTTTAAGTATAATTTTGTTTTACACCTGGGTGGTTATTTTTAATTTTAATTAAAAAAAAAATAAATTATATTTTTATCTAAAAATAAAGACAAATATTATCTTTCTGTAATTTCTATGATTGAATTTATTTATTTATTTATATTATTCTTCATAAGGCTTAGAAAAAATAGAAAAATTAAGAATATATTATTTTGACATATTTTTTTTATAAATGTAATTTTGATTGAAAATCTGTTGATGTTTTTAATTGAGAGTCATCAACATTTAGGATGCCAGCTTCAAATTAACGCTCTGAAACCAAAACAAAAAAGTAATTGAAATAAAGTAGAAAAAAGTTATTATTTTAAAAACTAATAAAATGAGTATTTCATTTTTTTTACACTTACTCTATAAGATGTAAATAAGGAGATTTATTTATGGACTTGTTTTTATCTCTTATGTAAAAACAAGACTCTTGATAACTCCAGAGCATAAATTGATCAACAAGCATCGATAAGATAGTATGATTAGTGCGTTTTCTTGTTTTTTTTGCAGCATAAATTATAACATTTTCTGTCATGTCATTTCCATCAATCTCCAATATTTTAAGATTTGGACAATTTTTAATAACTTGTTTAATACTCCTATCGCTTAATCGACCACATCCACTGCACGAAAATTTCGTCAGTTTATTCATATTTAAATTAATAATCATTTTATCTGTTATATAAGGAGACCACTCAGAATTAAATATTTTTAAGTTTGCAATTTGCATTAAGCTATTGAAACAATTCTTTGATATCATTCTTTCAGGAAATATTAAAAAGCGCTCTAATTTTTTGCAACTTTTTACTATAATTTCTACATCATCAATATTGTTTGAAGAACCAATTGATAAATCCTTAAGATTCTTCATTTTTGATATTTCGTTTAAAGATATTTTTGACCATGATAGTTGGCGGCACGTTGGTGATAAAATCACTAGTTGCTTAATTTTTTTACAGTGTTCACTGATGTTACCGAGAAAACTATCATCAATAAGTTCTACTTGCAAATGTAAAGATTCAAGATTCTTTAGTTTTTCTAAACTTTTTAGAGCATTTCCGGTAATTGTTTGAGGTTTTGAAACTATTTTCAAATTTTTTATACTTTTACAATAGTTTGAAATACTAATAATAACATCATCATTTGGATCAGTAACTTCTAGACTTTCTAACATCTCAAATTTTGTCAAAAATTCAAAGTTGTTAGGATGATCGTTAGATAATGGAAGTTTTAAAACTTTACAAGTATGTGACATTCTGTGGATGAGTTTTGATAAAAAACCATAATTTTTAATTTCACAGCCGTGTAAGTTCAGATAAGTTAGTGGTTGATATTTTTGTGTTATCATTTCAATAATACTGCGGTCAAGTTTCCAACATTCAAGTGAAAGACAACGAATAGCAGTGAATTCTGCAAGAGACTGAGAAAAAAAAAAAACATAAGTTTACAATTATTTCATATTTAACTATTTTAGTTTAAATAAAACTTACAGCAACAATTGATTTTGAAGGAACAAGAATGTCCTTATTCAATGAACAATGAATTTCTTCAATATCTTTTGGAATCACGCTCAACATTGATTCGTATACTTGTAGTGGATCTTTTATCAACTCACAGTCAGCACCCCTATGTAATTTAATATACTTTAGTTTCTTCACATTCAAAAGTAAATCTATTAAATCACAACGCCTGGCACATATTTGAAAAGTAATTGACAAATATGTGAGATTTGAACAATACTGTCTAATAATTGGAAAAATGTCATATTGATCAGGCTCCACCAAAGGAGCACATCCATTATCGACACCTTTAAGTGTCATATACTTCAAATAATTACCACATTTTGATAATATTAATATTAAACATTTTTCTTCATAAAGACATCGTTGCCAATAAAATGCTTTGATATTTTTCCAAGCAAGTAAACTTGCAGTTTGCCATTTTTTACAAACTGAAAATTAAAAAAAAGTAAATAAACATAAAAACAATGACAATGTAAATAAGTAATGTTTTTTTTTTTTTTATAAATTTTCAAATAAATATAATAACTTAATGGTGTTTCTAATATTTGCATTGGAGTAAGATATGATAATATTTCAGCAAGACAATCATTATCAAGAAGAACATTTATCAATGCTTCATCAGTTGATTCATCAACATTACAATATTCTCCAGTAGCTGTCACAGTGTCATTTGTTGATTCCATGATTGTTTTGATATTTCATATAATTCAACCACCAAGCCAACACAATTTTCTGAAATAATTAATAATTATTCCATTAATAAATATAACCTATATTATTGTATCAGCATGTGTTCCAAACTACTTGTTATAAACTGTAATTATTACTCTTATAATTTTTTATATCAACTACAATTATTTATCTAGTAAAAATTATGGAAGACAATACACATTATTTAACAAACTGATATACCTATATAATTTTGTGTCACTCACTGCAAATTATCCTCAAAATTGATCAAAATTACGTGGAACCTAGATTTGTTGAGTGTTGTTGACGTATCTATGCGTATCTATTGCCTAATGTTTACAATTTCACCATATGATGCTTTCTACCTGGAAAAATAATAATATTCTAAGCACTCTAAGCATGCTAAACATGATTTATCACGTGACCCATATACAAAATGATATAAAATTTTTAAAAAGTCAAAATCATTGCTGTCTTTTAACATAAAATTATCAAACAACTATAACAAAAATAAAACTAAATTATTATATCTAAAATAAATATAATATTTTTTAATTTAAAAAAAAATTCAATTTTATATATATTTTTTTTTTATATATTTATATATTTGTTGTACTACGTAGGTCAAGAATAAAAATGGTGGATTTAACGGAAGTCAGCTGATCGCTAGCAAAGGTTGTTTAATTTTTTTTCTCTTTTCAATATAAAAAAAATTCCCATTGGTATCAAAGGTATGTATCTTATAAAAAAAAATTATTTATATTTATTTATGTTTATATAATTTATAAACAATTCTATTTTATTTGTGTAGATATGATTTATTAATTATATTTTTTTATAATTTTATTTATTTTACGATTTTTAATTGAAAATGTGGACGGCCACGTTGTTAAATTTTAAGGTTATCCCGGCATTGATAGCATTAATTTTTTTTTTATTAAATTTTTAATAAGTGTGTTAAAATTTAAATTGTAAAGTTTCGAAGAATCGAGGAAGCAATTGTTAAACAAGGTAAGTGAAACGATTGTTGAGGTTCTCTTGAAACTACAAAATAGCTAGCTAAAAAAATTGATTTATTTATCTAATAATTATTTTTTTATTTTACTTGCAGTTTTTGGGAAAAGACAATAAAAAATTAATTATAATATTGTTGATTAAAAAAATAATTAAAAATGCCACAAAATGAATATATTGAACGTCATAGAAAGCTCTATGGACGTAGACCAGATTATGAAGAAAGAAAACGTAAACGTGAAGCTCGTGAACCTCATAGAAGAGCAGCACAAGCACGTAATCTACGTGGTATTAAAGCAAAGATATTTAATAAAGAAAGAAGAAATGAAAAAATACAAATGAAAAAGAAAATAAAAGCACATGAACAGAAAAAAGTTAAAGAAACAACAGAACCAATTCAAGATGGTGCATTACCAGCATATTTACTTGATCGTGGTATCACAAATCGTACAAAAGTATTGTCAAATATGATTAAACAAAAAAGAAAAGAAAAAGCTGGTAAATGGGATGTACCAATACCAAAAGTTAAAGCACAATCAGAAGCTGATGTATTTAAAGTTGTTAAAACTGGTAAATCAAATAGAAAAGCATGGAAAAGAATGGTTACAAAAGTTACATTTGTTGGTGAAAATTTCACAAGAAAACCACCAAAGTTTGAAAGATTTATCAGGCCAATGGCACTACGTTTTAAGAAAGCACATGTTACACATCCAGAGCTTAAAGCAACATTTCAATTGCCAATTATTGGTGTTAAAAAAAATCCAAGTTCAGCAATGTACACAACACTCGGTGTTATTACGAAGGGAACAGTTATTGAAGTCAATATTTCAGAATTGGGTCTTGTTACACAATCTGGAAAAGTTGTATGGGGAAAATATGCACAAGTTACAAATAATCCAGAAAATGATGGTTGCATTAATGCTGTTCTTCTAGTCTAAATTATAAAAAATTATTAAATTAATAACAAATTTAAAAACAAATAAATTATTAGGAATAATAAAATGTATTTAATTCATATTGTAAATAAACACAAAAATATTATTTTAATTAAAATACAAGACTTTATACGACTTATAAATTGATCCTGCACAAATAAAAAATTATGTTGTTGTTGTTGATGACATTTGATGGATGTTTGTATTTATTTTTCAGACATACCAATAATAGAAGATGCAGATCTTTGTGAAGACACTCACTGGCAAGACCATCACTCTTGAGGTCGAAGCTTCTGACTCAATTGAAAATGTCAAAGCCAAGATCCAAGATAAAGAGGGAATTCCACCAGATCAACAAAGATTGATATTTGCTGGTAAACAATTGGAAGATGGACGTACATTGTCTGATTATAATATCCAAAAAGAATCAACACTTCATTTGGTATTGAGACTTCGTGGTGGTGCCAAGAAACGTAAGAAGAAGAATTACTCAACTCCAAAAAAAATCAAGCACAAGAAAAAGAAGGTCAAGCTTGCTGTTCTTAAATTCTACAAGGTTTGTTTTTTAATAAATTAATTATTTATTTGCTTATATTTTAAAAAGAATATATTTTAATAATTTTTGTTAATTAATTATTTATAGGTTGATGAAAATGGAAAGATCCATCGTCTTCGTCGTGAATGCCCATCAGAACAATGTGGTGCTGGTGTCTTTATGGCAGCCATGGAAGATCGTCACTACTGTGGCAAATGTGGCTTCACACTTGTCTTCAACAAACCAGAAGAAGTTTAATTATTTATGTAACATTAAATAAATAATAAAAAAAAATTTATTTACATAAAATTAATTGAATTATGACTTGTTATTATTTATAAACTTCTTTTATTTATCTTTTTTTTATTTAATTTACTGACACGAACTGCTTGAGTATCACGTCCACCAGAATCCACCTGGTATTTGTAAAATCAAAGTATCTACGAGGGATAAAAAAATCTACTCTGTTTTATTTATATAAAAAAANTTTAATTTACTGACACGAACTGCTTGAGTATCACGTCCACCAGAATGCACCTGGTATTTGTAAAATCAAAGTATCTACGAGGGATAAAAAAATCTACTCTGTTTTATTTATATAAAAAAAAGCTGCAGCTTAAAATTAAAAAAAAAAACCAAGATGATATATTTAAATTACAAGTAAAAATTTAATTTTAAAAGATATTGTTTTTTTAATTTAAAAAAATTTTTAATAAATCAATAGAAATATATTATTCGTTCTAGTGGTTTTAAAATCTATGATAAAATAATATGATAATTATATTAAGACAGGTTTTATCCTCGTCAAGGTCAACAACTTTTTTCTCGTCTAGATTCTCGTTCAATTCACAATCGAATGTCCAACGAAATTTGGTATAAAAAATGTACAAATTATCTGGTTTAAATAATTTAAAAAATAAAATATTTACAATTAAAAATGCAAGTACATTTTCTAAATCATTGACATTGGAGCTGAATGAAATTAAAGCAGCTGGTACATGGAAAAATGAGAGAATTATAACATCAGCACAAAAAACAAAAATATCATTATCAAATATTGATAAAAAAGTATTAAATTTTTGTGCAAATAATTATCTTGGTTTAGCAGTGAGTATAAAAATAATTTAAATATAAAATATAAATTAATTTTATAATTTTTTTCAATAGAATAATCAAGAAATAATAACAGCAGCAAAATTAGCACTTGATAATTATGGAGCTGGTTTAAGTTCAGTTAGATTTATATGTGGAACTCAAGATATTCATCGTAAACTTGAAAATAAAATATCACAATTTCATAATCGTGATGATACAATTATTTATGCTTCATGTTTTGATGCAAATGCTGGTTTATTTGAGGTATTATTAGGTCCAGATGATGCTGTAATAAGTGATGAGTTAAATCATGCATCAATTATCGATGGAATTCGTTTGTGTAAAGCAAAAAAATATCGTTATAAACACCGAGACATGGCTGATCTTGAATCAAAACTATCAGAAAGTATGTCAGCAAAAAAAAGACTTATTGCAACTGATGGTGTATTTTCAATGGATGGTAATTTTGCACCACTTGATGAAATAATAGCACTTGCTAAAAAATATGATGCTATAACATTTGTTGATGATTGTCATGCTACTGGATTTGTCGGTGATACTGGTAGAGGTAGTGAAGAATATTTTAATAAACTTGGAAGTATTGATATTATTAATTCAACATTGGGCAAAGCACTTGGTGGTGCTGCTGGTGGATATACAACATCATCAAAAGAATTAATTGATTTACTTAGACAAAAAAGTAGACCATATCTTTTTTCAAATTCACTACCACCACCAGTTGTTGCTAGTGGTAAATATGCATTATTATTTAACAATAAAATATTATAATAAATTAGATAATTATTTAATTAATAGGTATGAGAGCATTGGAACTAATTATGTCTGATTCATCACATTTAAAAAAGCTAAATGAAAATACAAAAAGATTTAGAGATCGTATGACTGATGCTGGATTTATAATTGGTGGTGAAAATCATCCAATAAGTCCAGTAATGATTGGAGATGCTAAATTGGCTGCTGAATTTGCTGATAAAATGCTTGGTACATTGATAATAAATTATTCAAAACGTTTTAATCAATAAGTAATTAAAAAATTATTTTTTATTTTTAGAAAAAGACATTTATGTTATTGGATTTAGTTATCCAGTTGTTCCAAAAGGTAAAGCAAGAATTCGTGTACAACTTAGTGCTGTTCATACAGTTGAAGATATTGATCATGCTGTTGATGCATTTATTGAAATTGGAAAACAATTAAATGTCATTTAAATAATAAAATTTATAAAATACAATATAAAATATATTCAATATTTTTAACAACAATAATTTATTTATCATTATCAGTTATTTTAATTAGTAGTTTATCTTTTGGTACAGTATCACCAACACTACACATGATATCATCAACAATTCCACTAGCTGGTGCTTTTATAACATGTTCCATTTTCATAGCAACAATGACAATCAATGAATCTCCTTTATTAACAAAGGCATTTTTTTTAACAAATATTTTATCAACAATACCAGGCATTGGACTAACAGCAGCTCCAATTCCATCTTTATCTTGATTTTTTAATATTTTAATATAATCTGGTTCAGGAATTTTTAAATGCCATGAACGATCATTTGTAAATACATAAATATCATTATTTGTTTTAAATATTTTTGATTTTTTAATAATTTGATCAATTTCAGTTTCTAGCTCAAAACTATTATCATCATTTGGTGACAATTTACCATTAACTTCTTTCCATGGACCAAGATCATTTATTCTCATCATAAATAAATCTGGTTTTTCATATTTAACAACAACAATATATTTTTCATCATTAAATAATAATTCAAATTTTTTAATTAGCTTATGATTAAGTCTAAATCCAAGTTCAGTTTTAAATGGATTTAATGGATATTGAGTATTAATTCCAGATTTTATTGAATTATAATCAGCAATTAATATTAATCCTAAAATTGCTTCTGATAATACACCATGTGGTACATATAGCTTGGGAAATAATGCATCTAAATTTTCATCAATAAATCCAGTATGTACATTACCAGATTTAAATTTTTCATGTCTACAAAGATCCTTGATAAATTCAATATTTGTTTCAACACCAGCAATATGATAATCTGATAATTTTTGTTGCATTATACCAAGTGCTTGTTCACGATTATTACCCCAAACAACTAATTTAGCAATCATTGGATCATAATAAACAGTAACATCATCACCTTGTCTAACACCAGTTTCAATTCTAACATTATTTGATGATTCTGGTGCTTTTAAATGTAACAATGGTCCAGCTCTTGGTAAAAATCCATTACGTGGATCTTCAGCATATATTCTTGCTTCAAATGCATGTCCATTTATTTTAATATCATTTTGTTGTAATGGTAATTTTTCACCAGCAGCAATATTAATTTGCCATTCAACTAAATCAAGTCCAGTTATTGCTTCAGTTACTGGATGTTCAACTTGTAAACGTGTATTCATTTCCATAAAATAAAATTTATTATTATTTTTATCAAATATAAATTCAACAGTACCAGCACCAATATAATTAACAGCTTTTGCTGCTTTAACAGCAGCTTCACCAATTTCACAACGTATTTTATCAGTTAAACCTGGTGCTGGTGCTTCTTCAATTACTTTTTGATGACGTCTTTGTATTGAACAATCTCTTTCAAATAAATAAACAGCATTATCATGCATATCAGTAAATATTTGTACCTCAATGTGTCTTGGATTTTTAACATATTTTTCTAAAAGTACATCAGAATCACCAAATGATTTTTGTGATTCTGTTCTTGCTGATTCTAATAATTCAATAAATTCTTTTTCTTCATTTGCTATACGCATACCTTTACCACCACCACCTCTAACTGCTTTAATCATAACTGGAAAACCAATTTTTTTTGCTTCATTTAATAGTACATGATTTGACTGATCACTTGAATGATATCCTTTTAAAGAAAAATATGTGTTATTATTTTTATTTTATTTATTTAAATTACCAATTAATTAATTATGATTTTTTACCTTCAATAATTGGTACACCAGCATTACTCATAATTTCTTTTGATGTACTTTTAATTCCCATATCTCTTATTGCACTTGCTGGTGGTCCAATAAAAATAATTTTTTCTCTCTGGCATAATTCAGCAAATTCCATATTTTCAGATAAAAAACCATAGCCAGGATGAATTGCTTGACATTGTGATTTTTTAGCAATTGTTATTATTTTATCTTGTCTTAAATAACTACTGTTTGATGCTGATGGACCAATATAGTATGCTTCATCTGCTAAATTAACGTGCATTGAATTTTTATCAGCATCACTGTAAACAGCAACTGTTTTAACACCAAGTTTTTTTGCTGTTTTAAATATTCTACATGCAATTTCACCACGATTTGCAATTAAAACCTATTTTAAATTAAATTAAACAATTATAATAATAATAATGATAAATTAAAATAATTATTTTTTTTATTATTTACCTTGTTTATTCTTTTTTTTGGAAATACATTTGTTGATTGTTGACGACAAATGGCTAGGCAAGACCTATTTGTTAAAAATAATTTATTTAATTTTATTCATAGCAGTTAATAATGAAATTAATAATATTATACATACTTTTTTATTAAACATTTTGTAATGTTTAAATACATTTTTTTTTCATAAATTGTTAATTAATTATTTAGGATTATTGTTAAAAATATATAAGAGTATCAATCAAACAACCAGATAGACAGCTGTTTGATTTTTTTCTTTTTATTTCTTAATGATGATGGAATATTCATGACGATTATCATTCAGTTGCTATCATCGACATTATTTTGGCGATAAGATATCATGAATTTTTAATTTTATTTTATTTATGTAACGTTTGTTTACTGAAAAATATTTATAGAGTTAAACAGAGTTTTTAAAATTAATTTAAAATAAAAATAAATTGATCAAATTAAAATTAAATAATAGAAAAAGTTTTGGTGACTATAAAAATAATTAATAAACAAATACATTTTGTTTTTTATATTTTATATTAATTGTTTTATTATTTTTTTTTTTTTTTTTACAAAGCTGTTTGTTTATGTTGTTGATGACAAGTGTCATGTCAAATTTGCCACATTGTTGTGTCAAATTCCATAAAGACACCAGCAGTCACCACATTGTTATTTGTTACGTCAACAATGAATTGTTTCATCAACTTTTTAGGATCATTTTTAATTATTAATAATTGTAATTGTTATATAAAATTAACTCTTTTATTTTTTTAACAACAACCGGCTGATGACGAGCTTTATCAAGTTCGCGATAACCCATAAATGGCGCTATTAAAATGTCGCTACTTGTAAACATTTCTAAAATTTAAATTTAAAATTATAAACAAATCAAAATATTTTAAAGAAATAAATTACAAATCAGCTTAATATACAATAAAATTCATCAATAAATCATCTAGCATTACACAATAACATAAATTTTAATTTTCAATCCAAAAAAATCATTTAAAAAAATATAAAAACAATTATTTATCTGTCGCCAATTGCAAACATTATTTTTGCATTAATTTAAATTTTTAATATCTGCCAATAATATTTCAATTTTCTCATGAATTTTCAAAGCTTCATTACAATTGGTTAATCCACATAAAAAAAAAGTCCCCCCACAAAGTAGACGCCAAGACTCTTGAAGACTCTTGAAGTCTTGAGAATGTGATGCAGGTTTATTTCAGTGTGTGTGAATTGCACTGTAGTGAATGAACACGACAGTCTGTGATTGGACCCGCGCCAGTTCACATGAATTATTAATTAATTATATAAATATTATATATCTAAAAAAAACAAATATATATATACACACATCATCTTGTTGTTAATTAAATTGCAATTATGTGTCTAAATACACATGGATCTTGGAAAAAAAATACCAAGATTATAAATAACAATCAAATATTAAAACCATAGCATCAAGTGTCAAATAAATATATATATTAAAAAAATATATATAAAATTATTAAATATATATACTATAAAATATAGGTACCTATATATAAAAAATTATTTTAAAAAAATATAAAATGAAAGTTCTTGGCATGGGGATCTTTGTAACAATCGATTTTTGAAATACACAAACACACACATCATCATCATCAAGTAGTACATACATAATACCCATATATACATATTCAAGTATATAATAGGCACAGGTATTACATAGTGTATTTATATCTTTCTATATATATTCACATCGATATTCAATACCAACTTCCAGGAAGTGTGTATATTATTATTTAAAGCATAATAAAAATATAAACATCAGTCGGACAAGATATATACTAATTATAATAATCAATTATTATTATTATTATTAATTTATAAGATAAAAAAAAATAATAATTGGAATTTAGGCTGACGCAGGAAGATGCCAATGGCGAATTCGAGGATGTCGAAAATCGTGGAGTCAAGTGTGTAAGGGGGGAGTTGAAGAATAGACTAAAAGAGACAGCAAGGAAGACGAAAAAAAAAGCAACAGCAGCAGCAGCAGCACAAAAAAATATATAAAAAAAAGATATTAAAAAAAATATATATATAAAAGTGGGAGTAGAAATGAGAAGACCATAGCTTCAATCANTAAAAAAAAAAAAAAAAAAAAAAAAAAGTAAGAATTCTTAAAAAAGTGCCCCTCAACTTGAAATCAAGTGTCCATCATCCGCTCCAGTTTGATAATCATAAAAATATATTTTTTAGATTAAAAAAAATAAATAAATAAACAAATAAAATTTGTCATAAAAAAGATAAGAATAATTGTTATTTAACTTTTAGCTTTACTAGTGAATATAGTAATAAATAAAATAATAATAAATAAATAAATAAATAAAGTGTTGTTTTTTTAGAGTGTATATATATATATTTAAATAAACAATATGGAGGATAGTCAGCTGTTGATGACTGAATTACCATCAGCATTAACAACAGGAGGAAATAATAATAATAATCAAGCTGCTGGTGGAACAACATTGTTACATAGATCAGGACATTATTACCACCTGCATCAACCACACCTGGCAATATCAACACCCCAAAATACAATACAACGTCAATCACATGTACCACCACCACAACCATTTATAAATTCACCAACAAATTTAACAAATTATGTTAATACTGGTATACATCGTCATTTTATTGATAATCGTATTAGTGATATAATTGATCAAACAAGAAATATATCAATATTATATCCAGAAATACTTGCTCATATATTTAGTTATTTGAGTGTTAATGATAAAGGACATGCATCACAAGTATGTACAGCATGGCGTGATGCAGCATATCATCGTTCAGTATGGCGTGGTATTGAAGCAAAATTACATTTACGTAAACCATCACCATATTTATTTAATAGTATTGTTAAACGTGGTATAAAACGTATACAAATATTATCATTAAAACGTGGTCTTGGTGATGTTATAAAAGGTATACCAAATCTTGAATCATTAAGTTTAACTGGTTGTTATAATATTGCTGATAATAGTTTAACAAATGCAATAATAAATGATTATTTATCATTAATTGAACTTGATTTATCATTATGTAAACAAATAACAGATGCAACATTAACAAAAATTGCTCAACATATGAGAAATTTAGAATATTTACATCTTGGTGGTTGTTGTCATATATCAAATCATGGATTATTATTTATATCATGGGGTTTAAGAAGATTAAAAAAATTAGAATTACGAAGTTGTTGGAATATATCTGATGATGGTATTGCTAATTTAGCTGGTTTAAATCAATCAGCACCTGGTGGTACATCAGAACTTGAACATTTAAGTTTACAAGATTGTCAAAAAATAACTGATGAAGCACTTGGACATATATCAAGTGGTTTAAATAAATTAAAATCAATTAATTTATCATTTTGTATATCTGTATCTGATTCTGGACTTAAAAATTTAGCTAAAATGAGTAGTTTACGTGAACTTAATTTACGTTCATGTGATAATATATCAGATATTGGTATGGCATATCTTGCTGAAGGTGGTAGTCGTATAACAACACTTGATGTATCATTTTGTGATAAAATTGGTGATCAAGCATTACATTATATATCACAAGGTTTATTTAATTTACGTTCATTATCATTATCATCATGTCAAATAAGTGATGAGGGTATTATTAAAATTGCTAAAACATTACATGATTTAGAAACATTAAATATTGGACAGTGTAGTCGTTTAACTGATAAAGCATTGTTAGCCATTGCTGAAAGTATGGAACAATTAAAGTGTATTGATCTTTATGGATGCACCAAGATGACTGAAAATGGTATTAAAGAAAATACACTTAAATTTCCACAATTAACTTATATTAATTTGGGATTAAGCTCGAGTTGATGAGTATGATTTATCAATCTATTCAATACCTCATATAATATTCTAGTGGTTTTATTATTTTTTCATTTTAAATTAATCAACATCTTCTTTTTTCGATTTTTGAAATTGAAGATCATTTTTTAACTTTTTTGTTCCATTCAAATTATTATTTTTTAATTTTACTATTTAGCTAAAATTTATTGTTAAACAATTTATTTTTATTTTCATTATTTTTATATACCTTAAGGTTCATTTTTTTTTTTTTTTTT
>MKYW01000121.1:9643-34435 GCA_015776835.1 Aphidius ervi | reverse complement strand
AAAAAAAATACAAAAATAATAAATTTTAAAACAAAATAACAAATACTCTTAAACAATAACCAAAAATAATAAAATAAATATGTTTTTTAAAAAAAAAAAGAAAATAAAATTTTCAATTATAAAAAAAAAAAACAAATTAAAAAAACAAATAAATTTAAACAAAATAAATAAAAAATACAGTTAAAAGAATAAATTGCAATAAATTATAATTTACTGTTTATTAATTTTTTAATTTCTTTTAATTTTCATTTATTTTTATTCCAAAAAAAAAAATATGTTGACTTTTTATTTATAATAAAATTATAACACTATAATTACAGACTAATTAATTTGTAAATAATTATTAACCGTTACTAATAATTCAAATCAAAATAAATAAATAAAAACCATCGCAACATTTTTTTTTTTGTGTTTTTTTTTTAAATAATTATCACTATTTTTGTGTTTCTACTATTTTCCGAATATAAAAAAAATAAAATAAATATAAATAGATGTTAAAACGAATTTACTGGAAGCCAGCCAAGTCATCTACAACTCGAAAATAATTTATAAAAAAAAAGAACAAGACGCGAGTAAATATAATAAACAATAATAATAATTAAAACGAGTTTAAATTGTGTACAATAATACAATAGTAACAATAATAATAAGATAATATGAAAAATAAAATAATAAAAATTGTTAAATTAAAATCAAAAAGAAAATTAATAATAAAATCCAATTGTTTAATTAATTATTATGAAAAATTATTGTAAACGTAAATTAAGCAATTGCTGAGTGATTGACGAGAGTGCAATTTTTTTTAACGTTTTTTGCATTTGTAAAATAATTTAAACAAATTGTTTTTTTCATTTTGTTTTTTAAAATTTTTGTTTCTTTTTTTAAATCTCGAGATGCATTACCATACTCTGGTTGATTAATTTTTTTACCCAGTTAGACAAAAAAAAAATAAAATACTTTTTTTATTAATTAAGTAAAATTTTTAATTAATGAGAACAAAACAAAAAAAAATTCCCAGTTTTAAATTTTTATAATAAATGAGTTGTATAAGTTTTAGGAATAAATTTTGTGCGAGATGATATAAAATAATTACATGAATGAGTGAAAATTATTATTAAATTAAAAATTCACAAAAGTATGAATGTGTTATTATCTAGAAAAGTGGCCTTATCGCATAAATATTTAGCGCGCATTATTCTAATAATTATAAAAATAAAAATAAAAATAAAAAAAACGAAAAAAAAAATAAAATAATTAAAAAAAATGAACAATTGTGTTGGATATGTAAATAATTGTGAATTATTGCAACGAGCATGACAAATTAAAACCAGTAAATTAAAAAAAAAATAAATTAAGTTTAATTAAAATTAATTAAAATAAACAAACATCGCCTTTAAATATAATAAACATCATTGAAATGAAAATAAAAATAAATAAATTCAAATAATGCGACCAAAATACATGAATTAAATAAAATTTCAATCGCCGATTTTGAATATATATAGATATATAATAATTGAACAAAAAAATCATAAACAAATAAGTTTTAAAAATAAATAAACAAATTGTATCAAAGTTCAATTGTCCTAAGTTGGAGTAAAGTTAAAAGTAAACCGTGTAATATTTTTTCTGTACAATTTCTTGTTGAAATATATTATTTTTATAAAATACATAAAAAATTAATGTTTTTTATTATTTAAATAAAACAATATTTATTTATTATTATAATAATTTTTTGCATTTTTTTTTTTTTTTTCAATGTTTTCAGGAATAATAATATCTTTCCAGTGTGTGTGTAAATATACCAAAGTTTTTTTTAGAAAGTTAAGAGAGATATACTTTTGTGTGTCTCTTGGGGGAGAGATAAAAAAAAATATATATATCAGACAAAATAAAAAGTCAAGTCATGTGATAGTTATATATCTGCATGTACCATATATACACATTTTATATAAAAAAAAAAAAATAAAAAAATACATTTTATACAATTTTTATATATATCCACAGTCCACACACAAAGTTGAATCGATCGTTTTCATTGGGCGTCGTCTTTAAAGTACCAAATCGTCACATGAAAATAAAATTTTATGCTGCTAAAAAAATAAAAATACAACAACCTCATTGCTCTCTGTTATTACTGTCTGTTACCACTGTTAATTTTTTGTTTTTTTTTTTCTTTTAATAATAATAATAAATTTGCATTCATAAATTTGAAAAATATTTACACTCCAAAATACATCAAGTTTAATCACCAAGAAGCCTTTTTTTTATTAACATTGGCTATTATAAGCTATTATTATTGTTAGAATTTATTTATATATTTTATTTGTGTGTTAAATTTAAAATACAAATGGATCATAGCTCAAGTGATGGATATCGAGAAATGGAAGAAAGAATATTAATTCGTGATACAAGTAGAAATTTAAAAAAATATGGAAGTACATCTAGGCATATGATACGTAATGATAATTTAATAAAACACATTGTTGATAAAAATGATACACTAGCTGGTATTGCACTCAAGTACAGTGTCACTGTAAGTAATCAATTAATTTATTTATTTTTTTTTTTTATCATTTAGATTGATAAGATTATTCCTTTTTTTTATTTTTCTTTTTTTGATATATAATTTATTGATTTGATTTCTTTTTTTTTTTTTGATATTTAAATTTAATTATAATATTAGTTGTAAATTAATTAATAGTATAATAATTTTATTGATTTTTTTTATGTTTTATTTCAGACTGAACAAATTAGAATGACTAATAAATTATTTGCATCTGATAGTTTATTTTTACGTGAATATTTAATGATACCAGTACCAAAAGAATTAAATAAAAAAAATAAAAATGATAATTTATTTGATAATAATTTAATTGATAATAATTTAATTGGTGCTAATTGTTTAAATAAAAATAATGATAATAAAAATAATAATGATGATGAAAATTCAATCGATAATTTTTTAGCTAAAATGGACTCATCTATAGCAACTGTTAAAAATGATATTAAAAAATCACAAGAACATAGTTCGTAAGTAAATAAAATTATAATTTAATAAATATAAAATCTATAATTAAAATTATTATTTATAGATTTTGTACTGATGAAGAAGATTGGTATTTACAAAGACATAAATATGGTGCTAGAAATCGTCATAGTAATTCACAATCATCATCAACAAATAGTGCAACATCATTAACTGAACAATATAAATCATTATCATCAGATAATGTACATGAACTTCCATCAGCAGTTGTTATGACAAATGGTAAAAAATTAAAAAATTCACTACAAAAATTACAACAACATCAAGATGAAATATTTCAATTGTAGCATAATATATATTATTTTAAAAATATACTATTATTATTATTAATAATGTATAAAAAATTTATTGATATAAAGTTAATCCAAAGTGCAAATTATTACTCTTATTATATATAAAAAATTTAAAAGACTATTTGGATATTTGGAAAAAAAATGAATTCAAATATTTTTTAATTTTGCTGCTATGTTTATTTAATAATTACGTAATATTTTTATTATTAATTTTATAATTTACAAATTGTTTTTTGTTTTTTTTTAATTTTTTGTATTTATTTTTTATCATTTCCAATTGCCCAGATTTTTTTAATTGAGCCACCAACACCAGGACCATTATAAACAACAGACCCTAAACCAGCAAGTGTAATACCAGATAATAAATAAAGTGCCAACATAAGTAATTTTGGAAGTATTGGACCAACAACTGCTGGTCTTGCATAATCCATTATAACTGCTTCAAGACCCCTAAAATTCAATAATAATAAAAAGCTCAATTAATTTAATATATACCTCAATAGATTAATTATAAAAAAAAAAAAATTAATTTACCAATGAGCATGCATAACAACAAGTAGAGAAAATGCAATATCAATTATTGGATTTTGTAATAATATTACACCAGGAAATAATACAACAAATGATGCAGCAACAATTCTTTCCATTTGCCAAAGACGTACATGATCACCATGACTTGATGCACGTATTTGATTTGCAAATATACCAAATGCACCTGTAAGCTATTTTAATAACAAACAAATATTAAATATAATATTTGTATTTTATTTTTGTGTATTTATATTATTGAAAAAATAAATTTACCTTATTTGATTTTTGACAAACATTTTTAACTGGTACTAGTCCATTATTTTTGACATTATTAACAAGTGAATTATAATTTCTCACAGCAATTGGTAATTTTTTTTCAACTGCCAAACGACTTGATCCTGTCAACAGTTCTAAATAAAATTATAAAAAATTTATTAATATCTTAAAACATTAATAATTAATTATTTATTTTTAATAAATATTACTTGATAAAGTTGGGATGCTTTTGGCAAATTGACATCTCACGAGGTATGCCATTATTTTGATGACACAATTTTAACTAAAAATTAAGAAAAATTATTAGTCTTATCAAATTCACTGAATTATGTAAAAAAAATCAGCAATAAATTTTATAATAATTATTATTATTATTTATTATTCACACACATAAACACACTGGTGTGTCGCTTTTTTTTTTTTTTCCACGAACTTGGAAATGAGATCTATATTTTGTGCTAAAGGCTGATTTACAATTTAACACAGCCAATTAAAAATGTTGGCGGCCATTTTGAAGTTTTATTATTGGCGGAATTATAAAATCTTATAAATGCACAACAAACTGTAGTAAAATTTTATCCGTTGGTGAATTCTGATGGCTTTTGCACAGGTTGAAAAGAAAATGCGTGTTAATTAATAGTACATAAAAATAAAACCCAGTATTTTGTGTAATCAGTAGCTTTTTTTTAATTTTATTGAAACAAAAAACTATGCACTATAAGAATAAACAACTTTTAGAAAATCAAATTTCGAACATGTAAGTTTACTCCAATTTTAAACACAAACATTTGTTATGATGACACATAATTATCCACATGTTGTTTTTTTTTTTTTTCTGCTCCAAAACATGCTTGGAGTAAATATATATGTAAAAATAAATAGTGTTTAATGGTTTTTCTATTATTTTATTTAGGAATAAAACATTTAAAAATCCAGCAAAAGATGATGCTGATGATTTGTTGTTAAAAAATTATGATAGAACTTATGGAAGACCAAAAAAAAGCTCATCACCTCAATTGAGTCCTAGATCATCAAAAATTAAAAAAGGTTACTGGAAAAAACAATCAGCAATAATAAATACATCATTAAAAGAAACATTTGATAATGCAGCTCAAGATGATGATGATGACGATGAATTTGATGAAAAAATGTTTAAAAAATCACATGGTAATTCAAGCAGAGTTCAGGTAATTAAATTTGACATTTATCATAAATTAATAGTTAATAATTTAACACCCAGACTATCTAAAAATAATGATTATTAAATGAAAAATTAATCTAGTTTGATTTACAGGATAAATTAAATATTCCAGAATCATCAAATATTCATAAAATAAAATCAAAATGGTACAATGCACTTTATCCAACCTACAAATCAAGACTAGAAGAATTTAAAATGACATTTTTAAATATGCCAGATGATGAACGACTTGTTGTTGATTATTCATGTGGTTTACAAAAAGATGTATTTATACATGGACGTCTTTATTTATCACAAAATTATATATGTTTTTATTCAAAAACTTACATGTCAGAAACATCAATAATCCTACAATGGAGTGATATTGTTTCAATAACCAAAGATAAATCAACATTAGTACCAAATGCAATATTGCTATCAACTAAAAATGATAAATTTTTATTAACAACATTTGGAGCTAGTGATAAAACTTATACAATGATGTTGAAAATTTGGAAAAGTACATTAATTAATAAGGTAAAAAAAATTATTTATATATTCAACTTTGTCCTATGAAAATGCATTGTTAAATATTTCTAAAATTTGTCAAGTAATTAGAGACATTAGCTATGATAATTTAATTTTTCTTTTAATTTATTTACAGCCACTAAGTAACGAAGAAATTTGGCAATTAATTCATACAAGTTATGGTGATGAACTTGGTCTATCATCAGACGATGAAGATGATAAAAATTTTCCAAATAAATATCTTGGTGATTCATTTTCTGAGGTAATAATTATTTCAATTTTAATACATGTATTATTTAATAATTTTAAATTAAAAAAACAATTTTTATTTTGTATTTATTTATTAACAGTTTGAAGCATCATTCATGGCTCATTCACGTGCTCATTCAACATTTTCATTTCCAAATGAAAATATAAATGTTTCATTAAAATTAAATAATAATTTTGAGCTATCAAATAATAAAAAAGATTTAAATGATCCAAGTGAAGATGATAGTGAAAATGATAATCTTAATAAAAGTATTAAAAATGATTCAGATTGTACAGATGAACATGATGGTCGTGAAATAATAAATACAACAATACCAATAAATATTGATCAATTATTTATATTGCTATTTACTGGTTCAAAATTTTTTTTTGATTTTCATACATCAAGAAATACAAAAAATTTAATACAATCAGCATGGATTAAAAATCAAGATAATGGTTTAAAAATGCGTAATATTACAATGACAGTATCATTAAATCAATCAGTTGGACCAAAAACATCACAAGTTAGTGAAAAACAAATAATGTTACCATGTTGTTCACCTGGTTCAAAATATTCAATTGATATTGAGACAACAAATGCTGGTATACCATATGCTGATTCATTTAGTGTTAATACACATTTTTGTATGACAGCATTATCTGATTGTGAAACAAATATTAAAGTACATTCAAAAGTTAATTTTAAAAAAGACGTATGGGCTATGATGAAAAGTTTAATATTAAAAAATTGCTGGAATGGATTAGAAGAATTTTATGGAAGTTTAATAAAATCAGTTGCATTAGAATGTGCTGATATTAATATGAAAGATAATAGCTTAAAAAATTTTACAAAAACAAATGAAACATATATTTGTTCTGATAAAACTGATATTATTAATTCATCAATTTGTAAAAAACAAAAAAATGATAATTTAAAATTTCAGGGAATTTTTAAAACACCAGATGATAGTGTTACAATTATTAGTTGGATTCTTCTTGTTGCTATATTATTTTTAATGTTAATTAATGGATTACTTTATTATAAATTATGGGGACTTGAAGATGCTGCTGCTTATACTGTTATGGATCTTCATGTACTTAAAAATACACCAAAAACAGAAGAAGAATGGATTAATTTATTGCAACAACAGGAAAGTTTACATAATGTTGAAATGAGAAAATGGCAAAGAGTTTTACATACTGCTGCACAATTATTAAAACAGGTAAAAATATCTTTATCAACTTACGAATAATTATTTTTTTTTGTTTATTTTTATGTAAAAATTAAAAACGGATTTTTATCAATTTATTTATTTTTATTTTTTTTGTATTTTTTGTGTTAAGACAGAGGAATCCTTGACTGAGTTAAGAAAAAGCATGCACCCAACAGCAACTGATAAAATATTCTCAGTTTTAAAACCACATTTATAATTAATTTTTTTTTTTTTTTAATTGAACAAAAATGAAAAAAGATATGAACGAGATCAACTGATACACCTCAAAGAATCAAAGTAATTTTAATTTAAGCTTTTCTTTTTCTTTTAATTTATATTTAAATTCGAAACTAGTTTTAAAAGTTTTTTATTTTTATATATATTTAAACAAAGACTATTTTGTAGATAATTTATTTTTTTTTTCTTTTCGTATAAAGCTTTTTCAAATCAATCAATTAAATATAGGTACATTTTTTTTTTTTCAAAACATAAAAACGACAATTAAAAAAATATTTCGAAATTATTTTTTTAAAACACTCTTAAAAGACTTTAAAAAGAAAAAAAAAATTATCTAAATTATCTAACAATTGTCTAAACAATTAATTGTATTAATCATGATCAATTTAATGTTATTTTCGACAAAAAATAACTTGGTATTTTACAAAACCAGTTTTTAGCTTTTAAACAAAAAATGTTTGACATGTTTTTTTTAACATTATAATCAATTTAAAAACGATGAAATTTGTAAATATAATAATTTCTTGTTAAAAGAAAAAACGAACAAATAGATTTAAAAATATAATTTATAATTTTTTGTAATATAATTTTACATGGTTAATAAAAATAAACGTCATATTTAATAAATAAATAAATTTTTCGATAAAAAAATTTGATACTTACCTTGATGTCTCTTCTAGGGATAAATGATCATTAAATAATTGAAATAATATTTTCAAATTCAATGAAACAAAGAAATAATAAAATCAAATAAATAATATAATGAAAATAAATTTATTTAAATTAAGTAAATACTTTATTTTGTCATTGTTTTGTTAATTTTCCTTATTAATAATTTATTAGCTATAATTCAATGAGACTTTTAGATTCCTTGTTGACTATTGTTGACTCAGTTGATGATGTATTTGTAAATGATCTAATATGTGATCTAAAACTAGATGAATGTGAAACATGATGATTCCATGCTTCATCTCTAACAACACCATGATTTCTTGGTATCATTAACAATGGATCATTACCAGTTTTAATAGATAATTTTTCTTGTAACATTATTAGCTTTGTTCTCCAATATTCATAAGATGATTGACGTAATGCTCCAACCCATTGTTCAACTTGATTTTCACTTCTACCAGTTAATATATGACGTTTTTCATAATCATTAGAAAATACAATACTAAATGCAAATGCACCATCATTTATAACATCACCATTTATTTTACAATTTTCTAATATTATTATTCCAGCTGGTTGACGTTGTTCAACATTACCAAATTCATTTATATTAAAATAAAATAATAAATTACCCCTGAGCTTGAACCAACGTTCTTTAAAAACTAAAATTAACAAAAATAAATAAATTAATTAATTGAAATAAACATATATTATTATTATTTGTAATTAATATTTATATTTTATACCTGATTTATGAGCTTGTTTATAATTCAATCGACCTTCTAATTGTGGTGCTGCTTTACTTGCATCAATTAATTCTTTTTCATTAAATTTCATTATTTTAATTTTGTTCGTTTAATAATCTCGTTCATTAAATAAATTAATTAAATAAATAAATAATAAAGTTTATATATTTTTTATATTTTTGTTTATGTTAGACGTACATAACCTCTTTTAAACTTGCCAAAGTTGACTAATATATTTCTAAGCCATTGTCACTAAATTGTCTATTGATTTTATTATTATTATTTTTGATAAATCATCATTTGTAAATTTCAATTGATAATACACCCATGATCATTTGAATAAACGACATTATTTATCTTGATTTGTGAGTAATATATTTTAATACAATATAAAACCAACACACTGACCAATTTAATGATAATAAAATCATCATCATCATCATCATCACATCAGCTGATGACGTATTTCAATAACAACTGGTAAAAAAAAAAACAACATAATGTATAAAAATAAATTGCTCAAAACATAAAGAGTATTTTACATATAAAAATTAATCAAATTGTGAAAGTTTATTGAAAATAAAATAAGATAAATAAATAATTATCAAAATGGAAAGTTTATTAGAAAGTTCATCATTGTGGATTGATGAAATTAGTGAACTTCTTCCAAATTATACAACAGCAACAATAAATTATTTACTTGAAACAATTGGTGTAACAACTGAAATAGCTTGTGTCATGAAACCAAATGATGGATTATTTATTGATATTATAAATTATTTTAATGAATTAAATTGTTATCTTGCATTTGATAATTTTCAATTTCAATTATTAAAAATTTTTTGTGCAATATTAATGACAATTGTATTATTAATATTTGGAGCATGGCATATTTATGGAAAAAGAATATCAGAAAGATTTATGGATCCAGGTAATTTTATTATTTAATATTACATTTTTATTATTTAACAAAAAAAAAAAAAATGTATACTATTATTATTTTATGGTTTTCAGCTGCTAAATTTGATGAGTATCGTAACACACCAAAATATTATGACACATAAACAAAATCCAGCTAATTATTAGGATTTTTTTCTTATAAAAAAAAACTTGGAAAGTTAATAAGTAAATTAAATTTAACCAGAAAAGTTTGAAAATAAGGTACAAATTGTATTATAAAACAATTATAATATTGTAATAAAAATTAATTTGATTATTTTAAATTATCCTGAGGTTGTAATTTCATCTGTTAATGTTTTTTCAATAATATTATTATTATTTATTGGTGATTCATCAACATGATCACAGTCACTTTGTGCTTCAGCATCAGATACAAGATAAACTTCAAGTAATTTTTTACCTGGTTCAATTGGACAATCTTTACTAACAACAACAAATGATCCTGGTACAGCATTTTGAATTTCTGTTACTGATTCTTGAATACTTTCAATTGATGTAATTGGTTCTTTGGCATTTTCATCAACAATATTATCATCTTTATCAAATATTTCATCTAAAATTGTTCGACAATTTGATGTTAATTTTTTTGTTGTTGATGTTAATCTACCTGATCTTGTTTTTTTTTGTTTTGAAATGCCAATAGTTTTTGTATCATTTTTATCATGATCATCTTCATCATCACCATCATCATCATCAGATTCTTTTGGTTTAATTATACGTTTGTACTTTCTTTTAATATTTGATGGTTTTTTTTTATCTTTTTTTTTAATATTTTTATTTTCTTCATTATTATTTGCATCACCTTCTTCATCTTCATCAGCATCAACAACTGGTATAGCTGATACAGCCATTGATGGATATTTTTTTTTTCCTTTTTTAGAAGCTGCTTTGTTTTGTTGATTTAATCTTAAACGTTCTTTTTCTTCTTCTTCTTGTTTTTTTTTTTCTTCATCACATTCTTCAAAATCTTTTTTTAATTGATCAAGATTAAAATCACCGTTTGATGATTTGAGTGCTTTTTCTACAAGTTCTAAACGTTGTCTTTCTTCTTTTTTAAATTTCATTTTAATATTTTGTCTAGTTCTATCAGGAAAGAAACTTTTCATAATTAAAAAATCAGTACCAACAGTACTAAGTGCTTTATAAAATTTAATTGTATCATTTTTAACCCAATCTTTACTTTTTGTTCTACGTTTATAAAAACCAGCCATTCTACTTTCATCATCAACAAGTGCACGTTTACGTGATATACGTTCACGTTCTTTATCAACATCACTATTTTTTATAATTAAACTTTGATCATCAATTATTAATTCACCATTTGGACCAACTTTAACTTGTGGTACTGGTATATCTGCTGCTGCTGCTGCTGATTCTGCTTCTGGATCATCAACAGCTTCTTCATTTTTATCTTCAGTATCTTCTTCAGCCTCAGCATCTTTTGATCTGTATAAACATTTATATATTAATGTTAAATAAATAAGTATATTTTTTAATAATAATAAATTATATACTTACTTATCACTGGTATTTTGTTGACCACGTCCTTTCTTTTTCATTGGATTTGCCGTTGGATTATAATATATTAAATCATACATTTTTAATTTTTTTACATCTGGTGGATTTTTATCACCATATGAACGATTAAATTCACGTCGTGATTCCATTAATCTTCTTACTGATTCTGATACAACCATTTTTTTCTTTTTTCTACCACTTTTATTATAACAATCTGATGATTTATTATTATTTTCATTATTTATTGATGTTTTATTAGCTTGACTTGTAGAATCACTATCATTTTTTCCTTTTTTTTGAATAGTTGAATTTTGACGACGTGAATCATCCTCTGATTCACTGGCACTTGCACCACTACCATGTACACTATTTCTTCTGATTCTACTTGGTCCATCAAATTTTGGTGATGGTCTTACAAATCCAGTTCTATTTTTGATGAATTTAACTGGTGATGCTGATTAAAAAAATACATAAAATTATTATTACATTTATTATCAATGAATAATTATTAAAATTACTTACTTTGGTCAATTGTTTTTGGTACTGTTGTAACTGTTGAAGACTTTGATAATTCTTTAAATTCTTTAACTGGTGATTTTGGTCTTTCAAATATATTTTCTTTGACTGGAGATTGAGNNNTTCCTCATAGTTAAAGAATAATTTACAATTTTAATGTATCATGCAAAATTATAACAATGCTTTTTTTCTTCGAGCTATTAATTTTTTAAATAAATTTGTTAAATTGTGCAAAGAAAAATTATTATTATTATTATATGAAAAAATTATTATTTTTTGTTTATTTTTTTAGTCATTAATAATATGTATTTGGTTAATTGTTAAAATTTACATTTTAAATATTAGTATGATGTCATTATGTAATAATTTTTAAAAAAAAATTAAAAACCTGTTTTTAAATATAAAATTATCAAAATTAAATTACATTGTTAAAATATTTGTATATGTCTATTATATTAATTAAAATTTTAACTAAATTTATTAATTAAATAAATAAGTATATTTATTAAAAATTTTGGCTACTAAATTTGTTGAAAAAAAAAATAAAATAAAATAAAAAAATATCGATAAAAAGAAAAATTTTTTAAGCTCAATTTTGAAATATTTATTGGAGTATTTTTAAAAGTCATTTATCCAGGGATAGCAGGATTATTTATTTATTTATTTATCCACTGTAAAAAATAAATTTTTCTAGTTAATAATAATTTCAATAAAATTATTATTATTCAAAGATAAAAATCATGCAAATATTTGTCTAATTAATTACTCAAGCATTACAATAAAAATAAAAAAAATTCTTTGTTTATTTATCATGTGAAAAATTATTAGAATAATAATTATACAATTGTCGATGAGTTGTATATTGAATACAATAATGAAAAAAAAAAATTTTTTCAAATTTTTATACAGTGTGCATTTTAGTATCGATGTTATACATAAAACAAATTAAATATGCTCCAAAAGATAATGCGTACGACCTGACCTTCACCGACAAAAGTGCAAAATATTAAATCGTTTATCATCTAACTTCTTCCCACTCGTATATACAAAAAAAAAAAAAAATATTATAAAATGAAAATGAAAAAAAAATTCAATACTGTTTAGTTTAGAAAAAAGATGGTACTAGTATCGCTAAAAAAAAAAATTAGAAAAATATAATTTTCCGGATGAATATGCCAATTGTTATTAAAAAAAAAACTTCAAAGTGTCGTTTATTATGTTTTTTTTTAAATCATAATAATATTGATAATAATAATAAATTATTAAAGACCCTATACACAATTGAAAAACAATAAGTATTTTAATTTAAAAATAAATTGTTTAAAATTATTTGACTCAAATTGATTGGATATGTCATTGAAGTATGTAAAATTTTTTACGTCATGTTTACAAAAGAAAAAAAATTAAGTGTCATTAAAGCTTGAGTTTAAATGACAATTATAATATTTAATGTTAAATAAACATTGAATAAAATGGATACAACAAACCAGCTGGATGATCAATCAGTTGATTCAAAATTTTTATTGAATCAATTAAATACAGCAAGAAAAGAAATTAATAATCTTCGGTAAGTAATTATTGTTAAATATATTTAAAACAAAATATAATTATTAATTTTTTATATTATTTTATAGACAACAAATTAAGAGTCTTCGTTATATTTTTGACAAGGATGTCAATGGAATAAAGCGTTTAATTGGAATACAATCAGAAGAAGAAATTGATGAAGCATCACAAAATAATACATCAATACTTGATCTAACAGCAGCAGCAACAGCATCATCATCATCGTCATTATCAAATGTACAAAATGGTACAGTAACACTTGATCCAATTGGTATTATTAATACTGGTTTTCCAAGTAAAAGAGGAACACCAAGACAACCAGGAATATGTAAAGAATCACGTGGAAAAATAACATTATTTAATAAAATATTTACAAATCCAGAACATGCATTAACTGGTCTTGAAGATTATTCACATATGTGGATATTATTTTATTTTCATAGAAATGATTCAACACATGTTAGAGCTAAAGTTGCACCACCACGTTTAAATGGTATTAGAACTGGTGTATTTTCAACACGTTCACCACACAGACCATGTCCAATTGGTTTAAGTCTTGTTAAAATAATAAATATTGAAAGAAATATTATAATATTTGAGGGTGTTGATATTGTTGATGGTACACCTGTATTTGATATTAAACCATATATACCACAATATGATAATCCATTACATGTTGAAAATATAATTAGAAATGATGATGATAATAATAATACCGCTGATAATCAAGATGAACAAAATTTAATGACAAATAATGCTGTTGGTGGTGATGGACCAAATGGTTCATGGCAATTAATACCAGATGATATATCAAGAGATGAAGAAATAGCACTTAGATTACAAGCTGAAGAATTTGATCAATTATCAACAATAAATGATATTAATAATTTAAATTTAAATGATAATACAGTATCATTAAATATTGATACAATTGATTCATCAAGATTAGATATATCTGGTGATGAAGATTTAATAAATTCAAGACTTCTTGATGGTGCTGATGGACCAAATAATGTTTGGGGTACTGATATGGATTTTATAAGTCGTCGTTCATTAAATATAAGACTTGATAATTCACCAGTTAGAATGGGTGTACGTGAAGCACCTGATGGTGAAGAAGGAATGGAATCACAATCATTAAGACCATCACAAACAATTGGTAATATACAAAATATATCATCAACAACAGCTACAACAACAACAACATCTACAACATCATCAACACCAACAATACAATCACACACAAATAATACAATTAGTTTACAAAATTTAAATGATAATAATATTGATGATACAAATCAATTTCAAGTACGTATACCTGATTGGATAACACAATCACGTACAAGATCATTATCTGTTGTATTTAATGAACGTGCATTACATCAATTAAATGATATTGTACATGATAAAATTGATGAACAAAAAAGTGCTATTGAAAATGTATTACGTGAAGATCCAAGATCAGTTTATTTACGTCAAAGATGGGCTAATCAATTTTATACATTTTTAATTCATGATTTACATATCAGTTGTAGATTTGATGATAACCGTGGTATTGTTACGGTTTTTCAAATTCGTCCAGCTGGAAGAATTTGTGAATGTGGTGAACCAGAATGGCAATGTCTAGGTCATTCACCAAATTCATAAGTTTTTTTCTTTTTTCATATTCATCAAATAATTGTTTATTTTTTTTTTGTTTTAAATCACATTAATTAGATGATAGATTTTTTGTACAGGTTTTTAATAATAAATAACACGAATAATTAATTTTAAAATAACATCTTTTTTATTTTTTTATTCTACAAAAATGATAGTGGTATTATTAAATCAATTCATTAGCTGATTTGTTGTTTTTTTCTTTTGAAAAATTCACATTTTACATTATCAAAATACATTTGATTTTTTTTATTGATGAAAATTTGTATTTATAAATTTGTTAAATAAATATTCAACAAATTAAAAAAGATACTGTGAATTAAATTATTTATTTTCAATCATAAATGACACAAATCAACACAATCTAATTTTGAAAAAGATTATTAGTCAAGTTTTTTTAATAATAAAAAAAAAAGAATCAAGAAAGCAAAAGATAATTATAATTTGAGGGATTATGTGTACATTCTTATTGTTGAATCTGCACCAGCTGAAAATACCCATGGTTGAATTGGATGGAAAATAACATCAAGAATACCAAAATCATTGAATGCTTCATGATGACAGTGACGTTTTAATGGTACAATAAGTGGATTTTGTAAAAGATCACTGAAAGAAAAAACAACAATTAATTAATAAATAATTCAAACAAAAAAAATGACATTATTGTGCTTTAAATCGAGAACTTACTTGTAGACCATTCCATGTGAAATAATGAGACCTCTATCATCAGCACCAGATGCAAATAATGGATATCTTTTATGAAATGCAACACCTCTAACACCAGTACCATGTAATCTCAATGTTTGATATGGTTTTGTACTTAAATCCAAATCAAACCACAACATTTTACGATCATATGTACCAACAAGTAAATTATCACCACCTAAAATAATATTTAAACAATGTAATTAATAAGAAATAATTAAAAACAATAATAATAATAATAATTGTTTTATAATTAATTACCTGGATGAATTGCCATTGTTGATATCCATTGTGAATTTGATAATAATTTTTTGACCATTTCTTGTTTAACCAAATCATAAATTCTAATATTTTTTTGTGTTGCAACAAAGAAAAATGGTTTAATTGGATGAAATAAAACACATTGTACAAGTCCTTTTGGTTTTGTAAATGGTAATTGTGATCGTCTTTTAGATAATTGATGAATTAATACAGAACGATTTTGTCCATCTGGCATAACTGATGAAAAATAATCACCTTTAGCATGCCAAGTAATTTGTTTAACAATTTTAAAATGATTTAATATTATTCTAATTCCATCTTTCCATAATTCATCATCAGCTTGTGTCCATCCAACAGCACTTTGTACACGTTCTGGTACAACAACATCACTTTGTGGTATTATTTCCATAAGTTTATCTGTACTACTTGTTATACGTTTATCACCAACATTTGGATTAATAAGAAGTACTTTTTTATCAGCAGCAACAGCAATTAATGATACCTCTTCATTTGGTCCCCATGCAACACTACGTATTATACCACCACATGGTACTGATCTTACACAACGTCCAGTTGATATTTCCCATATTTTAAGTGTCATATCATCACCACCAGATGCTAAATATTGTCCACGTTTTTGTATACTTATTGATCTAATCATATCAGTGTGTCCCTTAAATATCATTGACATTGTCGTTGGGAATGGTTGAAGATCACGTGGATTTGGTAATTTTGGAACAAGTTCTTCTGGATTAATTTGTACTTTCATTTTATATGCTCTTGGACATAAATAAAGATCCATACATCTTTGAAATCTGTCTTTAATAAATTTAGGATATGCTGGTACTTGACGTAATGAATCATATTTTTGTGGTTTAAAATGAAGCTTTCTTTTCCATGGTGTTTGTTTTAATTTTTCCCATTGTTTTTCTTCTTTTTCATCAAATATATATTCTGGTGGTGGATTAAATGATTCAGCATGTCCTGGTAATAAACGTTTTGCTGCTGGTATATGTTTATGTATTCTACGCATTTCTTCAGCTTCATCATCATTTTTCCATAATAAATAAAAATCATTTTGTGATTTTTTTTCAGCACGTTCTTTTTCCATTTCAATTGTTGATTTAATCCAACCCATTTTTAATGCATGTACTAATTTTGATACTCTATTTGCTTCTGGTTTTGATGGTAAAAATGATCTTTTATGTTCTGGAAATTTTCTAAGTGGTGTTTTCATAACTTGTGATGTAAACCATTCAGACCATGGTGCATATTCATCATAATTTTCATCTGGTATTCTTTGTTTTTGAATTCTTGTTATTAATTTAATATCATCTTCACTTAATACAACATCTTGACCAGTTTGTGGATCTTTAACTGTTCGCCAAAAATCTGGATCTTCCATTCGTTTAAGAAAATTATCAAGTTGATCACCTTGTTTTGGTTTTATTAATTTTAAACCATCCCAATCATAACCAATATGAGGATAATCAGCATACCATTTCATTGGAATATTACCAACTGTATTACGTATCTCTTCCTCATCTGAACTATCATTTTCATATTCATTTATGTCATCAACATCATTGGTATCTTCACCATCACTACCTCCATTAACTTCATTTATTTCCAACTCTTTTTCGTCATCATCTTCAGGAAAAAAATTATAATTATTTACCTCCTCATCTTTCACCTCTTCTATTATTAATGAATCATTTTCAGGTTCTTCATCACTTGAGATATTTTTTTCAATTACTTTTTCAACTTTTGATTTTCTTTTTAATACTTTTTTACCACGAGACGACATTGCACCAAGTATGCATTGACATGCGTTGCTTTTTTCACTCAAGATTCTTTAACTGAACTGAATTTTTATTTTAGGTTAATCTAATTTGTTGTCACGTGTGTCTGTGTGCACAGCGTCGTCCATATTTTCTTTTTCTTCTTGGTTTTTGTTTTTCCATGTAGATAGCACCATCATCTAATTTCTAATTCAAAAAAAAAAAAATATATATAAATAAACAAGACAATAACAATTGATATAATAATAATAGCAGAAAATTTTTATTCATCCAGATAATTATTTACAAATTAGATGATATTGTAATAATTTAATCACACTAATTAATATCAAAAAAATTAATAAGTATATAAAATTATAAATATTGATTTTCAGATTCATATCCATTTTGTCAATTAAACATTAATACTTATTATTATTATATATATAAATTAAAATATGCAATATACAAATAAATGACCATCTAATTTGATTGTCAAAAAAAAAAAAATAACATAAAAAATTTGAGTATTTAAAGATCAGACACAAGTGGAACACTTGGTAATGAATGTGGAACAGAATCATCCCATTTACGAACAAGTAAAATGGCACAATTTAATTTATCAATCCATTCATCAAGATCTTTTTTAGTATCACAAGACAAAAAATATCTAACAATTGTATAATTATTTTTACATTCAATAACCATACTATCACGATCATCTGGTTTTCTTTTTCTCATTGTTTCAATGAGAATTGTTTTTGGTTTAGCACAAAGTGTTTGACTGGTTAATTTAATACTTTTAGTATAACAATCAACTAAATCAATTTCAATTAATGGTTCTTTTGTTTCTTCATCATCTTGATATTTCCATAGTGATAGAGTACGTCCTCTCAGTACACACCATCTAACATCTCTTGTTGGAATACCATTTGCTTCACTGCATTGAGTTAAAAAACCTTTATGACGAACAGCAATATTAATTGTTGGTGTTAAATCAAAATGCATTGTACCAAGAAGTATTGAATCATGTGGTACACCCATTAATGGCCATGGTGATGATAAATTTAAATCTTTAACATCAACAATAATACGTCCAGATAATTTAAATGACGTTTTTATATCATTATTATTATTATTTTTAATATTTAATACTTTTGTTGTATGTCGTTCATTTTTTCTTGATAATTTTTTTGGTGATGGACATATTGTTAATTTATCTGAATGATTTAAATGACGCTTGATGATAATATCATCATATGCACATTCTGTTTTTAATTTTAAATTATAAATTTCAATGTTTATCTTTAAATTTGGTAATAATTTTGTCATTTTAATTGTAAAATTTGTAAATTCAATAAATGGATTACCAACTTCACATGTTACTGGTGATGATACCCAAATATTTTGACTTTCTGTTATTACAATGACAAACCAATCAGCAATATCACCAGTTTGTAAATTTTTATCAAGTGTTTTTTTTAATGTTAAACATATTTTATCAATTTTAACATCAGCATATGAATTTTGTTGATCATCTGTGTTATCTATACTATCATTTTGTTTATCATATAGCTGTTTAAGTTTATCATTTAATAAACGTTTTTTAATACCAGCACGTAGTAGTATACGTTCTGATTCAATTTCTTCTTTACTTCCAAAAAATTCACTATTCAAATGACAATGAGCTAAAGCTTTTTTTGCCTGATTTATTGATTCTTTTTCAATTTTTATGCTTAATAATAATTTGTCAATTTCTTCCATTTTTTTTTTACTACAATTTAATTTATCAATTATTTCTGGTGATAAATTATTCGATGAAGATTCACGTCTTGTCCAGCTATTTCTTAATCCCTAAAAATTATAAATTTAAAAATTTATTTAATAAAATTATTTTTTCATATAATAAAATATAATAATTTACCTTTTTTATTCTTTGTGAAACACTTCTGTATAATTTAGCAGTACGCATAATTGCTGAATTATTATCACCAATTTTTGAATTTTCTCCAGTTTTAAAATCATTATATCTACCACTAAATCTATTGGCTATTTTTCTTAAAAATGTTTTTTTATCAGTTGATAATTCACTTGCTGCACTCATATTATCATCAACAACATTTTCCATTGTGTTCAATGCTGATGCTAGATCACTGTGATTATTAGCATTATAATTACCACTTGGTGCAATATTTTCTTCTGGACTTTTTGGTAATATTGGTGACAATGCATCAATTGAACATGTTTTAATGACATTATTATCTTGATGAAGAAAGTTCAGTGATTTTCTGGTAGATTCCAAGTTTGGCTTGTTGACATGACATGTCTTTGGTGTTTCTGTTATATTTTCAATACCTTGTTTCTTGTTTTTATCATCAATTAAATTTTCAGATGTTAATTGAACATTTTGCTGATAAATTTCACCAAGTGGTTTTTTTAAATCATCTGCTGGAAATATTCCCAATGCATCACATTCATTATCAAGTTCTTTTAATGCTGCTGATAATGATGACATCAATGAATCATTAAATTGATAATCATTATTTTCATCAACTTCATTGTCACTGTCACTTTTATCAAACAATATTCTTTTACTGTTACTCACTCTTGATGATGTACGTCTAATTCTTTTCTAAAAATTAAAAATTCATTTATTTTCTTATTTATTATAATTGTTTTTAATTTTATTATTAATTTATGTTTACCTCATTAAAACTATCAGGTGTACCTGTAGATGTTATTCTTTTATATTTTGATTGTTTACGTGTTGGTGTTTTATTGTCAACAATTGATTGTTTACCAAGATCGTAGGGTATACCCAGTGCATCAATATCATTTTCAATATCATTTATTGTTGCTGTTAATGATGACACAACTGATACATCAGCTAAACAATTATTATTTTTATTCATTGAATTTCTTTGATTATCCATTGATTTTAATAGTGTGTTTTGTCTAAAACTCACTCGTGATGTTGATGCACGACGTAGCATTCTCTGAAAATATATAAAATTGATAAATTTATTTTTTTTCTTGAATGAATGCCATGTTTAAATGTTTACTTACATCAGTAAATGAACCTGGTGAAACTGTATCCATTGTTGCTGTTATTGTTGTTTATTATTATTAATTACTGATTGACTTTTGTTTTATTTTTAGAGAAAAATAATTGAATTATCATTTGTTTTATAAATAAAAATGGATGTCAACAGGTGCATGTGTGCTAAAACCGCTAAAACTGTTGTAAAAATAATAATGATAAATGATAATAATAATTATCATCGTGGAGGGAGAAAAAAATTAAGCGGGAAAAATATCAAATCGGTAATGTAGATATTTTAAAATTTAAATAATCATTAAGTTTAATGACTTCAAAAAATATATAAACTTAATTTACTTATTTATTGTTTATAAAATTTATTAAATATATTATTATCAAAAAAAAGGTTTTAAAAAAAATAACAAATTTAAAAATAAAAAAGTTTTTTTTTCAATAATTTGAAAAAAAAAATATAAACAATAATATATTTAAATAATGAGGAAAAAAATAATATTAATTATAAATTAATGAGTTGAAAAAAATAAATACAACTTTATTCAATTGTTTTTTTTCAATTGTTTCGAATAATATTAGAAACAAGTTAAAAAATTAGTTTTTTTTTTTATTTAATAATAAAATTGTTTTTATTAAAATTTTTAATAGTTGTCAATTATAATTTATTAGTTATAAATAATTATTAATATGGAATAATATAGAGTATTGTTTGATTTTCGGTTCTTTAAATTAATATAGACGATTAGTTTTTTTTTCGGGTATCTCGTGGTGGCGTAATTGGTAACGTGTCAGATCGGTTTTTAGAATTGCCGAATTGAAGGACGGCGGAGGAGAGTCGTCATTTGTCGTCATTGGTCATCATTGATCATCACTGAAGTCTAATGAAGTCAAATGATGTCTCAGCGAGTGAAGTGCGGGAGTAAACGATTATCTGAAGTTCTTGGTTCAAATCCAAGTCACGGGATTATATATTTTTTTTTTTTTTGACCCAGTCATTAAAAATAGATAAAAAATCGATCTCTAGTGTTCTCCAAATTGATTTGCCTAGTTCAAATCCAAGCCAAGACATTTTTTTTTTCTTTGTAATATTTGTATATTATTTATTATTTTCTATCATTATAAATCATTTATCAAAATTGATGAATTAATTTTTTTTGTTCATATTTTAAAATTATCTATAAACAATATTAAATTTTTTTTTCTAAAATTTTTTTTTTTACTTTTATTTAAATTACAGAAAATCTTTAAAATAATTTTAATTTTTTTTTTCTTTAATCTGTTTTAAATAAATAAAAATAAATAATTTTTAGATATAATTGAAAAAATAAATTTATTTAAAGACGAGGTACTATATCCGAAGTGATTTGGTATCACGATTACATAATTTTACGGCCCTCAAAATTATATTTATATCGACAAACTCTAAAAAAAATGTCACAGACAGAAGGAACAAGATTTTAATTACCTATTGATCACCAAACTAATTAAGATATATATATTTATAAATAAACTCTATAAAATCTTTATTTTATGTGCTACCGTTTTCAAGAAACAGTCGAATTTGTATCAAGGCTTCAAAGCCAGCTCCAATAATAATATAAATTAAAACTTACTCAATAAAAATTCTTTTTTTTTATTTTTCAAAACGCTTTGTATAAAAATATAGATTAATTATATTTTTCGTTTTTTTAAAAGTTAATTATTAATATATATTTATATATAATTGAAAAGAAAATTACTTAAAAAAATGGAGTATTTTTGGTTGAAGTTGTTATCAATATTATTAGTGTCTGGTAAGTTTTATATGTCAAATAAATAATATTTTATCATAATAAACCATACATACAAATATTAATTATATCATTTTTAAAAAGGTAAAATTTATAGTTTGTCAAATGACTATGACACTGATGAAGAATCCATAACAGTACACTTGAAGTCTTATGAAGAAGAAGTACTTCAATGTACGATTCAAATAGAAACAAATGAAACTGGATATTATGAGTATCATCAATTATATGATGAAAATAAACCAAATCTTTCTTCCATTGCATTCGAGTATATTGGTAAAATAGATAAGAGTTGTTCGTTTATTATATATCACAAAAAAAGTATAGTAAAAAAATATTTTGATGAAATAAATGCATTCAAAGGCAAATGGACAATTGTTGAAAAATATTCATGTGATAAATCCTTTTGGAATATTGTAACCTTTGTTTATGATTTGAAGAGAGAAGGTTGTTACAGAGAATATAATATTTATTTTAATCCAAGAACAAGAGTTGAAGTTATGTCAATGACTTGGACTTCAACGAAAATTATAAGAAAAGCACCATATGACAATAATACATTGACTGTGTTTGTACAATCAGAAGGACAAATAGTAACCATGTGTAAATTAAGGATAGGGCCCTACCGGTTCAAGTTATTTGGTAGTAGTGATGATATTATCATTTATGATAAATACAAGCCATATTCATCACCAGCTGAATCAGGAATTGAGTATATTGGATTAAATGATAATAGCTGCTCTGTACGAATTCACCTTGATGTTTTAAATACAACAAATAGAGAAAATGATGTTTTAAATCAAGATTGGACGTTTACTGTCCATAATGATTATAATAAACAAGACTTAATATATTCTTTTTATATGAATTCAAAAAAATGGTGGATTGATCATCATTATTCTAAAGTTTTTTTAAGAAACAAATTTTTTATGTCAACAGATGTACAATATTATTAGATTTTAATGTAATTATTATTTTTTAAAAATAATTAAATAAATAATTTAATAAAATTACTTCCTATGAACATTTTATATTTATTTGATTTTTTTTTATGATAAAAAGAATTTTTATTTTTATAGAATTTTTTGTTGACAATTTAGCTAATATTTTTTTGATTAATTTAATAAAATATATTTTATTCCTGGAGAATATTTAAATAATTTTATCAACATGTCCAACAATATAATTTTAAAATTTTTTAAACTCCAAATTAATATCATAAAGTAAATCATTTTCAATCGTCATTGATTTATTTAATTTATGATTTTTATTTTTAATTAAATTATTATTGTTTTCTATTTTAATCATTTGGTCTATCAACATCTTCTTCGTGTTATTATTTGGCCAGGTATCACGACGTATTAATTTTTATGGTTTTTTTTTTTACCATTTTTATTTTATCTATACAATTAATTATTGAAATAATATTTTTCCTTGATATTGGATATAGTTTTTCATACATTTCTTCAA
The DNA here is from genome assembly GCA_015776835.1 of Aphidius ervi. Classification (NCBI taxonomy): domain Eukaryota; kingdom Metazoa; phylum Arthropoda; class Insecta; order Hymenoptera; family Braconidae; genus Aphidius; species Aphidius ervi. Next base: position 10,179 of record MKYW01000121.1, on the reverse strand, counting down.
GATTATCAAGCTCTTCTTCATCTTCATAATCAATCAAAACATCATCACTATTTTGCGATATACCAAGAGCATCTATATCAGCATCAATAGATTTAATACAGATATGAGTTGGATTAGTATATAATTGAAAAATATATCTCTGTATATAAAAATAAAGCTTCAGTCTCCTTGAAATAGATTGACCTTTTTCTCAACAATGCTTTTTTTGTTATTTCATAAAAATACGTAATATTAACTTTATTTTAATAACTATGAAATTTTGTAATATGAACTTTTTTTTTTTTAATAAATAAATAATAGATTATCTAATGAATAAATTTTTTATATCATAATAATATTACATTTAAATTTGAATGGTATAAATTAATAAAAAGTAAAATTAATATTTTAAAAGTTCAGAAATAATTTCCAATGACCTCCTGAAAAAATTAAAATACAATTGTATTTAATTGTTTTTTTTTTTTTAATAAATAATATTAGAAAAAATGGGTCATAAGTATTATTCGTTTATCATATTTAAGGTTTTTTTTTTTTTT
>MKYW01001200.1:0-17777 GCA_015776835.1 Aphidius ervi | reverse complement strand
ATCGCGACGATGTAGGAGTGGGGGAGTCGCCACGATAAGGTTTGGTGTATCAGGACATCTTATAAACATCCACAGGCACCCCATTGATGTCGATATAATAGTCCTGACCCTGTACATAGCTTCTGACCCCGTGATCGGAATTGTTTATAACTAACTCCTATTAGTTATCAACAACGCAAGCGATAGAAATAAATAATAATCAGAACTCATTCTGATAGTTATTTATTTCGAGAACCCACGAAATAATAAATTTCGTTACAGTATATATAAAATTCAATTTTTTAGCAGAATATGAAAACGAAAATCAACAAGAGCATTATGAAGACCATTCTATCAATCTTGAAAGCCTAAATAATGATGATTTAATTAACATGGAAATAGTAACAAAGAAATCAATTGATAATGTTAATACTAGTGGTATTGGTGAAGATTGTAAGTATCATTTTTTTTGGTAAATAAATATAAAAAATTTACACTTAAAAAACTACTTTTTTATTCAAGCTGTCAAGATCAACAACTTACATCAACTCCAGGGTATCATCCTATCAGTCGTGGATAAAAATAATTTACTCATACAATCAATCAATGAATCGACTGAGAAACATGTAGCACTTGAAACAACTGTGAAAACTCTCGTCGATGAAATAACAAACTTAAGAGAAGACATGTCCAGTCATTCACCTGGTACAGCAGGGTTGACACTTTCATTTTTGAAAAACCAATACAAAATATCTCTTCGATTAAATTCTGAAGCAGAATTATATAAATTTGAGAAACTTTCAAATATTTCTGAGTTTAACAATGATATTGTACGTATGTATGATAATTATATTTTTACTCATGAACAAGTTTCAAACGAATATTTTGAAAATTATATTTCTAATTCACAGGTCAACTACATGGTAAAATTGAATAGCACAAACAGCGTAAGTTCAAGTGCTAAAAATATAATTCGTAATTTTTTAACAAAAACGTTGGTAATGGGCTATACAGCAGTTAAATTATCTGAAAGAAAAGAAATATTTAGTTTTTGTTTTCCACTTTTATATGGATGCTTTAAAGGTACAAAACTAAATAGATAATTGACCTTATACTAAAACTGAGTTTGGATTTTTCATTTTTTTTTTCATTTTTTTATTTTTAAATATATTGACCTTGATATTTATTTATTGCAGATGCCATTCTCCAATGNATATATTGACCTTGATATTTATTTATTGCAGATGCCATTCTCCAATGTAAAGGTGCAGAAATGTCATCAGTCATTAGAGCAATTGAAAATAGTTTCAGTCAGTCTAAAGACTGGTGTGGTGGCAGGCCATTGAGAATTTCAAAAAACAAATTACAAACTATTCTGTCAGAAAGTGTTGAATTATTTTCTTTGATAATTTCTATCTCGTGTATTAATTTTTCTTAATTATTCAACATACCATGTTCATGAATCCGATGACATAACTGAGCAACCGTGTGTGTTGGCGATCGAAGCAATCTTTTGATTCTTCCCAATGCATTTTCAAATGGAAAAGCAGTTATTAATAACATCTTCAGCAACATGACACATATTAAGCATATTCATAACAGTAGATTTGTCAGTATAACACTCTTTACAATTATTAAAAATAAATGTAATAGATTATTGGCTTTATTTATGTTTGCACGTACAAGAGCTGTTTTTCTACATCATAATAGCCTTGAAGCAAAGTGAAATGATAAAAAATGTTTGTATTGATCATCTGATATCATATTTTTCAATATTATAGGACCAACATAAAAAACAAAAAATTTCAATTCTGTTGCTTTATACCTTGAAAACTCTAATAGTGTACGTATTTTTGTTGAGAACTCAAAAGGTATCCATTTTTGAATTAACTGGAGTCTTCGAGACACTTCTTTTTTACATCTTTGACTTGTTCTAAATGCTCTACTGCTTTAATCTGAAAACCAGTACTCTAGCAACTTAGACACGACTCCTATAAATTCTGAATGCATAAAGTCAAGTGCAATAACTGGACCATGTCAATCGTGGGTCGAATTATCNAATAAGGCTGGATTAGATCTTTCATAAATTTTGATCGGATAAATTTGTTAAGTTTTATATGTAAAAGAACAAATTAATATTATATGAATCTTTTGGTTTATTTATAAATTAAAGTAATTGTTTAAGTTTAATATATCAGTCGAAAAAATATAGACTATATTTCTTTTTGTTTTTTTAAATTTTAGTATTTCAAATCTTCCATTTATGGATTTGAAAAAAATTGTTTAAATATTAAATAGCCTAGTCATTTTGCTCACTTGTCAGGTCAAATGATTTATAATGGATTTTGTAAATGTATCTAAGAAAAAGATTAAACAAAATAAATTAATTTGTAGTCTACATTAATTTCTTTGCAATATTTTCCGAAACAAATTAGAATATTATTAGCAAATGGCTAAGAAATTAATTCAGAGTGCAAATTAATTTATTCGGTTTCATCTTTTTTTTTTCTCATTTGTCGATATTTTTTTGAATTATTATGGCAAATAAATTAATTAGTAATTTTTATAAAAATTCTGAGAGCTGTATAATGGTCTATTTAGTGTTTGCCAAAGTATTTTTGTATTATGCGCATTGTAAAAAAAAGCGATACAAGTCGCGCACGTTACCCGGGTACTACCAGCGCCTCTCAATTATGCGGTGATCACATAGCGATATGGATTTTGAGGCAAGTTCGTCCTCCTGTATTTCTAGTCTTCTTGGTCTCACCATCATGACTATCTTGATCAGTTCGGTCATCTTGATTATGTTGATGGGCATCATTTTCGTGATCATCTTAATTATATTGGTGCATATAATGATATCCTTTATTTTCATTATTAAATATCAATTCATGATCATTCATAGCTGCACGATTATTAATTATATTATTAATATTCATAGTAAATATGGTGTTTTCGAGTCTGTGTTTGACAATAGCTCTATGTTTCCTCATTTTCAATGAATTTCTTTTTTTTTATCACTTCAGGATTCATATTCTATATTTTAATATACAGCACGCAAATTAAAAAACTTTGAATTTTTATTTTACTCAAGTAAACAAAAAAAAGTAAAAGAGTTACCTCAAGTTTTTGTTTATAAAATACAGATTAGATTTATTATGTCTAAGACTAAATAATGCGCGTGCACGAATCAAACAATATATACAGTCTCGCAGCTGCCTTGTAGGTAAATGGGTCCGCGATTCTCGCATTCTCTGACTTGCTCCTATCTTGCTGCGATAGTTAATCTTGCAAAGTGAAGGCAAATTTCTACTAAGGTCTAATCTACTGTATTATATTATAATCTAATACAAGATGATGAAGAACATGTTGATTCATCAACAACTAAATTAATAACAAATGATAATAAAAAAAATGATGATAATGATAATAATAAAAAGGATGATGATACAATAAGTAAAACATTATCAGCACCACCTCAAAAGAAAGCAACACGTAAACACACAGTTGGTAGTGAAACAACATTAGTATTGACCAAGCAAGAATTGAACAAAAACAACAACAAAATACAAATATATTCAAAAATACTGAAAAAGATCATTAACATTTGTACATGCTGTACATAAATATAGTATACGTGGTCCATTTTTAATATTAGCATTATTATCAACAACACCAAATTAGCAAAGAGAATTTGAAAGTTGGACAGATTCAAATGTTGTTGTTTACCATGGGTAAGCAGCAAGTAGAACAATTCTACAAGAATATGAAGCCCATTTTAAAAATGACGAAAAATAACAAATTTAAGATTTAATAAATTGTATTAATAACAACATTTGAAATAATAATAACTGATTTTATTAAATTAAAAGTTTATAATAGGCGTTTATGTGTTATTGATGAAGCACATGGATTAAAAAATGTTAAATGTAAATTACTAGAAGGTTTATGACAACTTAACTTAAAACATCGTGTTTTATTATCTGGTAAACCATTACAAAATAATGTTAATGAGCTGTTTTTATTGTTAAATTTTTTAGAACCAACACAGTTCACAAATAATGAAGCATTTTCAAAAGAATTTGGTAATTTAAGTTGGAGAAGTGAAGTTCATAAATTACAATTATAACCAATGACGTTAAGACGTTGCAAAGAAGATTTTGAAAAATCATCAGCACCAAAAGAAACAATAGCTGTTAAAGTTGAATCAACTAACATACAAAAAAATATTATCGTGGTAAATTAGAAAGAAATTTTTCATTTTTATCAAAAAGTGCAACATCAGCAAATATACCAAATTTAATAAATACAATGATAGAATTACGTATTCATCCATTTTTATGAAATGGTGCTGAAGGAAAACCACAAATGGAATATAAAACAGTTGATCATGAAGATTCAAATGCATATTTTTATGCATTAGTTAACAGTTCTGGTAAAATAGTGCTTATTGATAAATTATTACTAAAATTGAAAGCAAGGGGACATCGTGTATAGGTGTTTAGTCAAATGGTTGAATGTCTTGATTCACTTGAATATTATTTATTATATAAAAAATATCCATTTGAACGTATTGATGAAAGAATACGTGGTAATTCACGTCCAGCAGTAATTGATCGTTATAGAAAACCAGATTCAGATAGATTTATATTTTTATTATGTACAAAAGCTGGTGGTATTGGTATTTATTTTACTGCTGCTGATACTGTTATAATATATGATAGTGATTGGAATCCACGAAATGATTAACATGCACAAGCAAAATGTCATAGAATTGGACAACAAAAAATGGTTAAAGTATATCGTTTATTATGTCGTAATACATATGAACGTGAAATAATTGATAAAGCATCATTGAAACTTGGTCTCGATGAAGCAATATTACAATCAATGAATACAGCACAAGGTGGTGAAGATCCAAATAATAAATGATTAACTAAGGAAGAAATTGGAGATTAGACGTACACAAGTCATTACAATTAAAGCTGAAAAAGGCTCAAAGCAATTTTGCATGTTCATCAAATAGAACAGATATTAATATTGATGATCATGATTTTAGGAAAAAATAGGCTGAAAAAGCAGAAATTGATGCAACTGAAAAAAAAAAAGATCTTGTCATATCTGAACCTCGTAGACGTACACAAATTAAACGTTATGAACATGATGAATCTGTTGTTCATATGTCAGAACTTGATAGTTCGCATGATGATCACTATTACTTACATTTAAAATAATTACTACTGTAACTTTATACGAACACTACATTTGAACAATACCGTTACTATTTATAAGTACTTCGATTATTTTATTAGACGTCACGTTAACCAATCGGTGGACGAATAAGAAGGTTAACTTTCGTCTTTCTATATAAAGAAACACTAATATTGACCAATTTATTTTTTACTCAGGTAGTCCTCCAGCTTATAATGGTGGACCATGCCTAAAAACTTCAATATCTTGTATATCTAACTTTTCTGACTGTTCTCAAGATACAAAAGGTATAGTTAAAGAAAGTCCAACGAAAATTAATCAAGATACTGATAATAATAATTGTTAAAATTTGAGTAAATTATGTTTTCAATTAACGAATGAATGAGTTATCATCTACAGCATTTATACTAAACAACACTCGCTCGTTATACAAACCTTCACCTAGTAACCATGTACTCGTTTGTTCTTATTAATTTTTATTTCTTCAGATATTATACTAATTTGTTTTCTCAGTCTCAATTGATTCCTCAAAAAAGATACATATTATTTAAAATGTGTTAGCTTCTGGTTATTTTAATTAGATAATTACAACAATAATAATGCCTGTGTAGCTACAATCCAAATTGATAAAGAAAATAATATACCTCGAAATGATAAGGACATGTCACTGGATACTTCTAATAACACTGAGAATAACCTTATTAGTAAGTTTAGTATTATTATATCAATATGTCATTATCTGAAAATTCTTTTTTTGGATGCAAATAACTGCTATCTAAAATACTGCATGCATGTTTACTGGTAACGAACAAAAAGTAAAAAAATACATACAGCGTACACGTAATACGCAACACAGAAACGGAAATGTATCTCTAGATAGTATTTCAAATCGCAGTGACACTAAAATTGGTAGACAGTGTGAAAAGACCTTTATGACATTGGAAGCGTATACAGTGTAAACAAACGAGCAGTCTTTCAGCTCGCAGGGGTCCGTTTAGGAATTATCATTTATTCGAATCTTCAAGATAATGGACATCAGTGGAAATCATCTTGGAAATCTTAATGAATGATAATTTTTAAACAGACTCCATAGTGGTTAAAAAAGCTGCGCGTGCTCCATTTAGAACTGATCCAGAAAAATGTCTTACTGCGATTACAAATACTGCATGCATGCTTACTGTAAACGGAAATATAGAGAAAGAAAATGTGAAACGGTGTAAAAAAATCGTACACTTGTTACCAAGATGACGGAGAAAATCTGAATAATATAAGCTAGGATCTTATAATATTTTTTTGCTTAATTTTGGGTTAGCTTTGTGTCATGTATATATAGGCACGGTAGTTATTCACGTTTCCCCACTTTTTTTTTTTTTCTCATACCTGACGCAGTTCACTACCGTGACTCTTGATAAACAATAAAATATTATTATAGTTTATTATTATTATTGATGTATGAATAATAATTGTTTAAAAGGGAAATTAAATTTCAAATATTCGCACCGAATTCGAATTATTATTAATAAACAATGAATTATTTTTACAATTTATTATTAATAGTGTATAACTAATGATTGTTAAAATCAAATAAATTTTGAATATTCAAAACAAATTAAATTATTATTGATAACTAATAAATTATTATTATAATTCATTATTATTACTAATAAATGAATAATAATTTATTAAAAAGGGGAAATTGAATTTTAAGTATTTGAACCGAATTCAAATTATTATTAATAAACAATGGATTATTGTTACAATTTATTATTATTAGTGTGTAACTAATAATTATTAAGAGGGGAAATTAAATTTTTAAATATTCAAACAAATTGAAAATATTACTAATAAACAACAGATTATTGTTATTATTTATTATTATTAGTGTATAATTAATAATTATTTAAAAGGGAAAATAAATTTTCAAATATCCAAACAAATTCAAAGTATTATTCATAAACAATAGATTATTGTTATTATTTATTATTATTAGTGTGTAACTACTAATTATTGGAAGGGGAAATTAAATTTTTAATAATTCAAATGAATTCAAAATATTATTAATAAACAATAAATTATTGTTATTATTTATTATTATTAGTGTGTAACTAATAATTATTGGAAGGGGAAATTAAATTTCAAAATATTCATTTATTATTTGGTTAACTAGAGTATATATCATAACCTAATCCTTCTTTTTCCACACTCACTTACATTGTTTGCTTGACCATAATTATTATTGGGGGTTAATTATTCATTTATATTAATTATATATTTTTAAACAACAATTATTTAAATAACTGAATCAACTTTCATTTTATATAATATCAAAATGTCAAAGAAGGACAAATATTTCAAGATTAGTCATGCAATTAATTTTCATGCAAAATCTTTTTCTCTCTCTTTTGTTTTTTTTTTTTTTTTTTTTTGATTTTTTTATTTTGTAANTTGACGGCTATCGAGTAAGTGATTTACAAAAGAAGGTTTAGCCTTGGAAAAAAGTAAAAATTCGAGAAAAACCAACCCCAGGTAGCAAAATTATTTGTACGCAGAATTCTATTTTTCCTTTTCTCTTTTTTTTTTTTGTTAATCTTTTTTCAACCAAAAACTCAATTTCTCAGAATTTTTTCCCCTCAGACGAGATTTTTAATTTTCCCACACAAAATTACCATCTTTTACTCAAAGAAAATTACTAAAACAACTATTTTACGAAAAAAAAATTTACCAAAGAATTTTCCTGAATTTTCCGAACTAATTTTCCCGGACTGCTTTTACCCTCCGCGAACGCGTTTTTCCTAACTTTGAAACCAGACGAGCCCCCATGAAATCTCGTAGCTGGATTCAATATTGAATAATTAATTATTTCTCAATAAAATAACCCCGTCTGATGTATTTTTAATTAGCCCTGCTTACCCTGCTCACTTAAGAAAACAATAGAAAGGTAGGAAACTTAAAAACGTGATTTGAGAAGGTAATCAACAGCTGAAAATGGACGCGTAATTGATACAAAGTTTAAATTAAAATGATTTACAAAAACTTGAGACAAACACAAAATTTTAATTATTCAACGACGTGAACAATTTATTAATAAGCTTCACAAATTTTACTTTCAAGAGGTTGTACAAATTTTACAATCATTATCGTTCGATTTACAATATCGGACTATCGATATTCGATTCAAAAAGGTCGGTGCGTCGGTACCAAAAAGGCAGAGAAATTTTATCACGTGGTTATTACAGAGTCAGTAGTAACAATTATGAGCAAAACGACCCGTCAAATCAAACAATACGTACCCGAATAATGAGAAGGAATCCAGTTGTTAATTAGATTGATTACTGACTCAAAAACTACGTAATAATACACTTGATTCGAAGACTTTTTATTTGGAATTATTATAAAAATTCTTGAGCAAACACCGAATAAATGTATGATCTTGGTACTTACATTTGTTGGTAGTATTACGATTTCAAAAATTTTACGACGGCATGTACCTTGACCTTGACCTCGATCTTGCTCGGTTTGGCTTGTATGTGACAGCTGACGATAATTATATATAATATCGATAATCGATATTTATATATATTAATATAAATATTACGGAAAAATCTTATATAAATTTATATTTATACAATTTACGATGAAGGCGTACAATAATCGAAGCACTCGTTGTAACACTGAATTTACAATAAAATATTATGGCAAGATGACTTTTACTTGTATTCAATTTCATAAATTTACAATACTTTACTGTATATTGATGATAGAAAACAAGACACAAAAAGACCTGGTAACGTTTGTTAGGGCGTATGGCCCGCGTTACCCGTTGAAAATTAAAAACTTTCAATACTCCAGGTAGGGCCATGATTATTTCAAATTATTGCTAAAATATAATTAAATGGTTTATCAACAATAACATTATTCGAATCAAGGCTTTTTTTTGGACCTTGTAAATATTTTATTTCAACTCTATGATGACATTCTTTGGTCCGTTTTTTTGATTTTTTTTTCGGCGAGCCATAATTTTCGTTATAATCAAGATAAAGATTTCGTATTAGGCTTATATTATGCGCTTTAAAAGAATCTAGTGACGGCGTTGGGGTTTTTTTTTTCCATCAATAACGGTTTTCGAGAAAAAAAATTAAATATCCGAATTTTTTGTTAGATTTTGAAGTTTTTTTTTTTTGCTTGAAAACTATTATAAATAGAAAAAAAAACCCACAATGCGGGCGATACAGTTTTTCAAGGCGCTTAATATAAGCCTAATACGAAGTCTCTATTTTAATTTCGCGTTCAGTTATTCATTGCGCCGTTTTTCAGTTTTTTTTCGGCGAACCACAACTTTTGTAAAAATGAAGATAGAGTTTTCGTATTAGGCTCATATTATGCGCTTAAAAAAATCTAGTGACGGCATGGGGTTTTTATTTTCTCAATAACGGTTTTCGAGAAAAAAAATTAGGTATCAGAGTTTTATTTTCAATTTTATAGTTTTTTTTTTTTTTCTCAAAAACCATTATAAATGAAAAAAAACCTGCGATGGGGGCGATAGAGTTTTTTAAGGCTCATAATATGAGTCCAATACGGAGTCTCTACTGTGATTTTGCGTCGAGTTATTCATTGCGCCGTTTTTATAACTTGCAAAATTTTCACATAAAAACATATGTAATATTTTAAGTTACATAAATACTAATTTGATAATAATGAAATATAAAACAGAAAAGATTTACAAACAAAAAACCTACAGTGATAAATACTTTCTGATCGATAGTTTAGACAGACCAATTTTTTAAGTAAGAAAAAACATTTTTTCAAAATTTACATTTTTTCTTTTTAATCAAAAACTATCATCATTAGAACAAAAAAAGACCTGGTAACGTTTGTTGGGGCGTGTGGCCCGCGTTACCCGTTGAAAATTAAAAATTTTGAATACTCCGGCTAGGGCCATGGTTATCTTAATTTTTCAGATATAATAAAATTATGGTTTTTAAATAATTCTATGGTTTATTGATGATAAAATTATTCGAAAATAAAATTTTATGTTTATTGTTTTTTTTTCTCGAAAAATATTGGAGATATAAGAAAAAACCCATAATGCGGGCGATAGAGTTTTTTGAGACGCAAAATATGAGCCTATTACGGAGTCTCTACTCCAATTCTATTTTTAGTTATTCAATATCTAATTTTTTAAGATTTGTTTGAAACCGTTATAACTTTTGGAATAATAAAGATAGAGACATCAAACTAGGCTGAAATGAAAGTCCTGACAAAGCTCCATTTTTCAGAATACGAGTTTATTTTGTATCTCCAATAGTTTATGAGACAGACAATTCAATATCCGTTTTTTTTTTTTTTCAATTTTTCTTAAATTTTGGAGTTTTATTTTTTTTTCTCGAAAACTATTAAAGATAGCGGAAAAAACCTACAATGCGGGCGATAGAGTTTTTTGAGGCGCAAAATTAGAGCCTATCACGAAGTTTTTGTTCCAATTCTACGTTGAGATATTTATTGCCTAATTTTTCAAAATTGTTAAAAAATTAATTAAAAATGCTATAACTTTCAGGATACTGAAGATAGAAACATTGTATTATTCTCAATTAAAAGTTATTACTGCTGGCGAATAGCTAAGGAATCGGTGTGTTTTACCTGTTAATTTCTGAGCAAATAATGTAGCCAAAGAAATTAACAGGTCAGTCACATACTTTTTTCAGCCATTGGTCGATAGCTTTCAATTCCAATCAAGAGATAACTATTGTTTATTTTGTCACAAGATAAAATAGAGCGCCATTTTTTGTTTTTTTCGGGCCGCCATATTTGGAGTTATTATCAACATAGAGACTTTGTATTAGGCATAAAAGAAGATATTTCAAGAAGTCTAGTGCTTTCTGGAAAATATTTTCTCTGTGATAGATACTTTCTGATAAAAAATTTTCAACTCAAGGTTTTTTTGTTTTGCTTCAAAACCTATTGCTTATAGCAGAAAAAGTCCATGTTGCGGGCGATAGAGTTTTGGAAGACGCATTCTTTGAGCCTAAAACGAAGTCTCAATCTTGATTTTTTTTACGAGTTATTGCTGATGCCTTTTTTTTTTGTTATTTTCCATTTTTTTTCTTTTTTTTCGGACCACTATATTTGAAGTAATTATCAACATAGAGATTCTGTATTAGGCTCAAAAGTAGCTCCTTCGAAAGTTCTAGTGCTTTTCGAAAAATTTCTGTTCTATGATGTACAGTTTCTAAAAAAAAAAAAAAAATGTCGTTTTTTTTTGAAATTTCAAGGTTTTTTTTTTGCTTCAAAAACTATTGCTTATAGCAGAAAAAGTCCATCATGCGGGCGATAGAGTTTTCAAAGACGCATTATTTGAGGCTAAAATAAAGTCTCCGTCTTGATTTCTTTACGAGTTATTGTCGGCGCCATTTTGTCGTTTTTTCGGACCGCCATATTTGGAGTTATTATCAACATAGAGACTTCGTATTAGGCTTGAAAGAAGCGTCTTTGAAAGATCTAGTGCTTCCTAGAAAATTTTTGTTCTATGATGCATACTTTTTGAGGACAAAAAAAAATGTCTTTTTTTTTCTGTTCCAAAAACCATTGCTCATAGCGGAAAAAGTCCATGATGCGGGCGATAGAGTTTTCAAAAACGCATTTTTTAAGCCTAACACGAAGTCTCTAGCTTGATTTTTTTACGAGTTATTGTTGGCGCCGTTTTGTCGTTTTTTCGGACCGCCATATTTGGAGTTATTATCAACATGGAGACTTCGTATTAGGCTTAAAAGAAGCGTCTTCAAAAGATCTAGTGCTTTCTAAAAAATTTTTGTTCTATGCTGCATACTTTTTGAGAAAAAAAAAAAATGTCTTTTTTTTTTTCAAATTTCAAGGTTTTTTTTTTTTGGTTCAAAAACTATTGCTCAGAGCGGAAAAAGTCCATGATGCGGGCGATTGAGTTTTTGAAGACGCATTTTTTGAGCCTCAAACGAAGTCTCTATCTTGATTTTTTTTATAAGTTATTGCTGGCGCCATTTTTTGCACCATTGAAAAATTTTTGTATGAACGTCTGTCTTTTTTTTATTTGATTGCTTATCCATTTTAAAGAAATAAAACATGATAGAGAAATATCTAAAGATCATATCAACCCTCGTAACTTATGCTCTCAGATTCATAGTTTAGATGGTATTAAATTTAGAACAAAGAACAATCATTTTCCAAAAATCGATTTTTTCATTTTTTTTCTAAAACTATTCACAGGGAAAAAGTTCATGATGGTTTTTGAAGAGTTTTGAAAGACGCTTTTTTTGAGCTATAAACGAACTCTCTAAGTTCAGTGGTTTAAAAGTTATGAGCTTTTTTTTTTTTTCGTTGACAAATCCAATACTGCGGCTGAGCCTATGGCTCCTAGCCTCCGTAAAACCTATAATGCGGGCGATAGAGTTTTTCAATGCGCTTTTTTCAAACCTAGTACGAAGTCTCTATGTTATTTAGTTCGTAATTTATGAGCTTACTATTTTTTTGGCATATGAATTCAATACTGTGGCTGAGCCTATGGCTCCTAGCCTCCATAAAATATTTGGACCATGAGGTCATGTATTTTAAACTTATTCGTATCAATAATTTTTAATAATAAAAACGTGGTTAAAATAAATCAAACTATATTCTATTTTATATGATATTTTATATGATATAATATTTTATTTTATTGATTTGTAGGACTCAAACGAGTAATTGAAACTTAGTAGAAATCAAGCAAAATTATTAACCATGTGGTCTAAGAATATCGCCCGTTAAAATGACGGAATTTAAACGAATTTCAAATTATAAATTATATGACCAAATGTTATAATGTTCTACAATAATTTCTTCACAAGTAAATCAATAAAATAATCATATAAAATAAGTTACAGTTTTCGGTTGACGAATATTAAAAATAATCTAAGTTATATCACTACGTTTATTTTGTGGCCCCTCTTTAAAAATTTTGTTACGCTTTTGCCATAAAAATCGCAGTGTGTGTGTAAACAGATAGGCACCAACACTATTCCAGCAAGCAAAATGGAAATCGTGAGACACTGTATTTTTTTATATACTACCACCACTACAGCGCATCATTGTGTATGTCACGTTGGTGTATAACACCCCGCTCGGCAAGTGAAAAGTAAACAAGGAGAAGAGAGCAGTGTTGCCGTATCGCAATTCTCTCATGTCCTCTCGTTGCGAGAAAGACACAAATTTTAAAATTTAATATTAAATATCTTTAAAAATCAACGTCAGAAAAAATTCAAGTTTTTTTATTGTATTCGTCTTGCCGAGCACTACAATTTGATAGTAATTCGAAGATTTTTTAGTGAAAAACGAACTCGTTAAAAATAAAAATGTACGGTATATCAACTTATAGTCCTATCCTTGCGTATAAAAGTTGTCAACTTTGACATTAATTATCTCAAGAAAACGACGTCAGAAAAAATCGAAAAAAAATTGAGAGTATAGATATTTATTTCATTTGAAAAATGAGCAAAAAAAAAAAAAAATTGAGTGACGATTTAATTATTTATAAGCAACCTTAAGAGAGTAGCCCAAGGATAGAGTCTAGAAATTCTAATATTTTCTTAGCTTGAAGATTTTATGATTAAAAATAAAAGAAGTTTTTTTTGTATCCTACTATTCATAGGGCTGTCAATCGCATAATGCGGAATTAATTATAAACATTTAGATAACTACTGTGTAATTCTTGAATATTTATTTATTTATTTATTTATTTAGCAGTCCCAACAGAAGTAAAATTCCATTTATAGGGCACCGACAACAATTATTGTAACAATCAATTTATAATACAGTTCAACTTAGTATAATAATTACTGATAATATCATTAGCCTTTTACACTCATTAAATAATCATTCTTTAACTCAGGTATAGACATAACACATTGGGTTAAAAATTCATTAGAAATACCAGTATTCGTATCTAATATTCGATTGAATAAACAAGTTGATCGACATACCTTATTAACTAGATTGACCGTATGGCATATTGGAGATGATTTCATTAACTTATAATCACACGATTAAATTTTAAATGGAGAGAACTTCCTAAGTTTACTATTTTTATCCAGATTAATAATAATCACACTATCCAATAACTGTATACAATCTATTGTACCTCTTAATAATTTGATGAAAAATGACAATATTGCTACACATCGACGTACATGATATGGAATAATAAAGTTACCTCAATTAAGAATTTCATCAGGTGTACCACGAAGTAGATATTTACCTGTTCTAAACAAATTATACATGTATTTTAAAAATCTTCTTTGCATTTCATTTAAAATACAAGCTAGCTTCTTATTCTTGATAAACCATACTGATACAGCAGTAGTTATATAGGGCCGGTTTAAGGCCATGGTGAGGNATCTCAGTCTTTGTTCCGATTGTTTCAAGTGGTATCGCAAGTGCTCAAATTAATATAAATTCCTCCCTCATTTTAGTTATAATCGCAGAGTAAATAATCGACCTAGTGTTTCCGGGTCATTCTTATCCCTTTTCCGTCTGTCACTTACATAACCTTAATCCTTATTCGTCAATAAAAATAAAGGTTGACTTAATTATTTAATTGGTTATTTATATTGCTCATTTATCACAAGAATAAAAAATGAAATTTATGATGTATTTATATTGTTTAGTTTTTTTTTTTGTATGAACCAACTCTCCCTAGATACATAATGACTATTCTTCGTCGATGAACATGTTATGAAAAACATATCTACGTCTATCTTAAACCTAAACTCTTGTGTTATCATTATAATCATCATTGTTATCATCGTTGTCATTATCACTACCGTCATCAATATTATTATTGTTTATTCGAGCTTGAGTTAGAATATTATGAAAAATACATGCTGCCATGGTAAATCTAATTACTCTATTCAATATCAAATTATTTAATTTATTTAATCTTCTATATCTGCATTTTAATAAACTAAAAGTGTTCAATTCTAACACGAGTTGATAAGTGCCTGTGATTAAAGTCGCATTCTTCATGGCACAATTGTTTATTATCTTCAAATAGTGGAATAAACCAGGCTAATTAGCGTAAGCTGAACCACCAAGTAGAAAATATCTATCAAAAAAATCAGGGTTTTCGTGAGCAGCTGCATAAAGGGCTTGATGATCCAGCTGCATGATACCTTGAGCAACTCCAAGACTGTCAAATTTTCCTAAAATAAAAAACAAAATTATATATTTTTTCGCCTAAAAATAATCTATTAATACCAATTTAAAAAATAATTTGAAAACATATTACCAATAATAACATCACCATCCTCAGTAACATCATTTCTATTTTTATAAATGGATTTTGAATTAACGAGAAGAATTTCAACAGTTGTATTATAAACTTGATCCAATGGATGCTCTAGGTTACCACTTCTAAATAAATATCTATAGATAACCGAATATTAATATTTCAAATAATGAATGAAACAATCAGAAAATTATCAGATTATAAATCCTATATTATGAAAATAGGATCTACTTTATGAGTACTCCCTTCGATTTTGTTGCTAACAATTTTAAGTTGATTGCAATATACATCAAATTCCTTGGTCTGACGTTCATAAGATGATTCTTTTCAATAAAATGAACCCGAGCCTTGATGTTAAAAACTCTTTCTGTTAGGGCAGTGTTACGATTTTGAAAAAAATAGCTAATGCTCCCCGACTTACTAAAGATAAATTACAGGTTCTACCTCACGAGTCGGATGAATATGTCTTGGCATATGCTTGTGTTACGTAACTCTCTGACCAGATGTCTTGACCTATTCGATAGTCGTTGAAGTCTTTACGAAAAACAGTTTCATCTAAACCCATTTCATTTGCCAGTTTGAAAATGATCGCATTTCCAGCCTTGATATGCTCTTTGACCTTCTTATCAGTTACAATTCTGTATTGATATCTGAATAGGGGATCTAAAATATGAGCTGAATAGTAGATGTAATGCCTTTGCTTTTCTATATTTAAATTTGAATTCAATTTTTATTTAATTTTAATCATCATCACTTAAAAATTGTGAAAGTTCATTTTTATAATTTAATTCTTTTTTTCTCCTTTCTTAATTTTTGCTTTATATCCCGAAAAGCTTTGACGACAACACTCAGAAAGAGTTTATCACCTTTCAGTGTGGTAATTCATGAAGCAATTGGTTCTAAGATTTTCAGTACATTGCCCAAACTAACCCAAAATTCTTATGAATCTTTCTGAAATCATTCTCCTGGTGATGGGATTCCAGTCTTTCTCTTATTTATCATCAACTGCAAGTTTTTCCGAGTTGTGTTTATCAACGAGGAAACTATCAACACAGAGAACAACTTAATTAAATCTTGTAGCTGGTGGAAGCTTAAGTGTTGTTTTTATTTTTCATAGATCTTTCTCTTGAATTACTTGAAAATTGAAAAGCAGAGCATTTGATTTATTTAATACTTCTTTGATTTATTTAATACTTCTTTTGCAATTTATTTTGCAGCATTGATAATAATCGCAATTTTAGTATCTTTGCCACATCTTGTAGGTATGATTTCAAAACATGTACAACACAGCCAAAGATTGAAATCCAAGAATATTTATCAGCACGTATTTTTGCAACAACTGTCATCACGGTAGCATTATTAGTTACAAATCTTATTACTTTCTTTTCTCCAAATTCTTCAATAACTTTTATTGCGTCATTAGCATAATAGTGCTTGTCATGGCGAATATTTTGATGTCATTAGTTTAAAAAAAAAGTAGTTCGGGTGTTGTCACTACGAAGTTTACTTGAATGCTTGACATTAGTCCATACATCAATACACCACCTTTCCATTTTTTTTTATTCATCATCTTCTAAAAAAATTACATTATTATATAAATGAATATCTAAAATTGTTTCTTCACAACTTGTTTACTCTAACATACGAACTCACAAACAACATTATTTAAAGAACATTTATAAACAACTTTCTCTATTGTCATTTGATTTAATGAATGATTATTTCCAACAGCCTGAGTTAATTTGAAATCTGGAGATAAACTTTTTTTTTAATTTATCGAATTCAAAGATAGGGCTTTTTAGAATTAATATAACTTAACATACCAGTTATTAATTATTCGAGATTGGGTGATCGAATGAAGGTAACTTTCATTTTTTTCCTGAAATTTTGCGAGTTCGAATAATGTATGGATTGTTTTACTAAAAATTAAAAAAAAACGTCCTGATGAAATGTCAACTTTTCCAGCACCTAAGTAGCTGATCACGGATGATTTGGAATTTTATTTGTTAATTTCATACTATCATCAACAATGACGGATAACTTGGCATGAGCAGATGTTGTTATTTTCGAGACTTGACAATCTTGATTTTGTACCATCTTTTTGAGATAAACACTTGAATTGGAAATTCCTTTTATACTTATGTCTGTGAACATAAAAATACATATTTAATTCTAATATCATGACATAACAATAAAATATGTTTATGAAACAAATTGATATTTTATTTAAATAATATTTAAATTTTCAAACGAATTTATCTCATTCATAATATATATATATATATATATATATATTATA
>MKYW01000120.1:161318-175890 GCA_015776835.1 Aphidius ervi | reverse complement strand
AAAATCAAAAAAATTAAAAAGAAAACCAATACATCAATCAAGTTTACAATTGTCCGAATTCGATACTACATTATAAACTCATAAAATAAAATCCTAGAAATTTGTAGAGGATTTTTTTTTTTATAAGGGAGGAGATGTTATGCATCTCGCATGATTATTTTATAATTTTATATTATTTTATATTAATCAGCATTTTATAATTCTAATTCAAAGAATTGACCGTCGCACTGACATTGAATGTAGTGCTCAAAGCGCGGATGAATCTTTATGTTGAACTGACGCCTTGCATTGTCCGGTGCAGGTAGTCAGTCGGAAGGTTGTCGCTATATGTAACACATTATCTTTGAATAAACTTTAATATCAATAATCTACTTGAGCATTTTATTTGAGTTATTGAATAAGGCATAACAATAGATATAATTAGGATAGGAAAAAAATATATAGAAAAAAAAAATTTAGTTTTAAAAATTAAATATTTATTTCGATAATTATTCTTTCATTATATTATCTACTATTTTTATAAATTTGACTTCTCCTTCTTCTTTTTCTTCTTTTCCTTGAATGCGAAGTTTCAATTTTTCAGTTTTGTCCCATAACTTAAATGAATCGTTAATCAATTGTTCACAGTCAGCATATGATGATTTATCAGAATATTTTTCAACGAGCTGATAAAGATCAGTAACCCATGGTAGTGTTGTAGACAAATAAATCAGAGGTGCTTCGGTACCATAAAAATCAAATACATGTTCCTGTTTTTTGACACCGAAATCTTTCCTTAGAAGCTCCATACTTTCCCAAAAGAGTCGTAAATCTTCACAAACATTTTTTAATTGATTGAATTTATGGATGTATGTTGAGTATAATGATAAAAATTTTGAATAAATTGTAGATTCACACCAGCAATCTGGTTCTAATAACCTATAATGAAAGTTAATTTTTTAAAAGTTAGATAAAATATTATTTTAAAATATAATCATTTTTAATTTCATTGAACATATACTTACATTGATATATACCAGTGTCTTAAATTTAAAACGTTTTTCGCAGCACTTTGTATGTGCAACGTTTTCTCTAAGTTTCATCTTTTTATATCGACATTTGTGGATTTCATAAAGAGGTATTCGTTTTTTTCCCAGAGCTGAACAACCATAATCATGAAGATCAAGTACCGGTTTTGAATAATTGATAATATTTTGTAACCACTTTTTCTTATTTGATTCTTTGACACAGATAAAATCAGCTTTTTCCAAAATTTCATCGATTTTTTTGAATAAATTTTCAAATGGTACATCACCTTGTCAGAATAGTGTATGACAATGGTTAATCGTTTGATATTATAGACCTAATTCATTCCATGGTAGAGGTGGTGTATTTGATAAAAGAAATAATTCATTAATACTATGTGATTTAGTTACTGGTTGAGAACGATTGTTCGCAAATAGAAACAATAATGCAACATGAGATGTTGCTGTTATTAATTAAATATGATAATTGAAAGATTATGCAAGAGGTGGGCGTGGACATGTGCATCATTAAATATATCAGCTAATAGAATACATCTTTGAGGCGAAGCTGGTGCAATTGATTTAGTACGTGCACTATGTTTAAGAACTGGTAAAATTGTTGATGTCAATTATTATAAACGTTAGACTAAGCTGGAAATTCAGAACAAAGCAATTGTAACAAATGAAAATAAATATGGGTAATATATAACATATTAACAAGAAATTTTCTGAAAGTACTATTTTTTCATGTAAAATTTGTCGTTAATTAACGTGATAATTGTAATTTAGAGTATAAATAATAGAAAAATTTCGTCAACATAGTCAATTTGTTATTAAAACGACATTATCAGTTGTTCTTTCAGCTGCAAGTGCTCTGAAATTTTACTTTATGTTCGATCAAATAAAAAAGTTACAATTGATCAATCAAATGAATCTGCAGACCCGTTACGTTTTCTAAGTAATGCTGATGTATCATTTGTTAGTTTATCTGTTACTGATGTGAACAGCATATTTTGAAATACTTCCAAAACTAATTTACGTAAACTCTTTTCAACATTTTTTTTGAGTCTGAACCCTGGCCAACTTTGATTTTGGCCCTGATATTCGTTTTTTGTTGCAAAAACCACCAAAAGCATTGCTGAATTTTTTTCAATTATCTGATACGTTTATTCTAATAGAATTTGCAAGCATCAGTTTACATGATGATACAATCGATCACATGATAATTACACAACCTAAACCATGGAATGAATTAGGTCCAAAATATCGATCGATTAACAATTGTCGTACACTATTCTAGCAAGGTGATGTACCATTTGAAAGTTTATTCGAAAAAATCGATGAAATTTTGGAAAAAGCTGATTTCATTTGTGTCAAAGAATTAAATAAGAAAAAGTGGTTACAAAATAATATCAATTATTCAAAACCGGTACTTGATCTTCATGATTATGGTTGTTCAGCTTTGGAAAAAAACGAATACCTCTTTATGAAATCCATAAATGTCGATATAAAAAGATGAAACTTAGAGAAAACGTTGCACATACAAACTGTGCGGCGAAAATCGTTTTAAATTTAAAAACAATTCGTTCAAACAGATCATAAAAAACAAGTAGTTGCTGATGAGCTCCATAGACTTGTTCGAAGAAATTATACTCGTGGCCATGTTAACATCGAAGAATTGGATAAAACTCGGCAATCAGATCTTGTTAATATGCACGCTTATACATCCGTTACCTAAAACTATAAATATTCAATCACAATTATTGATACATTTTCGAAATTTGCATAGTATATTCCATTAAAATCAAAAACTGGAAAAGATGTTACAGCAGCAATGAAATCTGAACTTAATGAAAGATGTATCCTAAAAAATTTACATATTAATCAATGAAGGAGGATTCCATGAAGAATAATTGACAAGAGTTGAATGTTTTTATATTTATTTGATCGAAAAAATAGTAAAAACGTGGCGATAAATTATATGTAAAATGGTTAAATTTTGATGACACACATAATAGTTGGATGTATAGATCAGATCTGTCAGTGGAAATATAGTTTTTCTTGATTAAATAAAATTTTGTAAAATATGTTTATCATCTTTTTCTTTGATAATCACCATGGTACAGTATCAGTAGTATTTGGTAACAATTGTCTCTTATCATCTAACTGACTTCGAGCTGTTTCCTTTTGAGCTATCGTTTCTGCTTCATGCAATTTAAATGGAATATTGAGTTTTTATTAATGATTCATGTTTAAAAAGACAATCATTATGATCATTATAATTGAAAATCTTTTAAAGTTGAACCTTCAACATCTTTGGCTTTACTAGTATGTTTTTTTTCTCCAAAAAACACGGAATGAATAAAGTTTACCTCTTAAACTAATAAACTCAGTCAATGATTTTTCACGGATTTCATCGTTTATCAGTACAAGTACTTCTTTATTAACACAAGGCATTCCAAGAATATTGTCTTGAAGATAGTCGGAAGTGTCAAATTTTTTGAAACTTTTCATGGTTTTATCATGAATATCCAAATTAAAATATATAAATAATAAACTGTATGTATTGTAGAAAACTTAGATTTTATGTAATTATAATTAGAATCATACATAAATGTTTCTGAGATATGATGTATTGAAAGTCCGACGTAAACTGATTCATTAAAATTAATTTTTATCAAATTCATTTGATTAATAACAGTATTCTCTTCAAATACCGTGAGACTATAAAAATTTCGTTTTTGAATATAATATTCAGCACGATATCTTCCATTCCACTTCGTAATCATTCTGTTTCTTTACATTTTTAATACATTTTCTATACACAGCATTATTGCGAACTTTATAAAAATCTTCTGTGACTTAAGTTGTTGCTTCTTGTATTTTTTGCGTATTTGAATCTATTCATTTTCCAGTGAATGTTTAAATTTAAGAACTCAATAAATTTCTATTAATTCCATACCGAGATTTAAATATTGTTGGAAATTTGTGTAGTGAAAAATATATGTAGTGAAAAAGAATGTCATCAGTTTGCATTACTTGGAATTTGGAGATATTTTATGTTCTGGACACAATAGAAGATCTTTGTGTAGCTTATGTAGTTCTTCAGGATATTCTAAATTGACTTCACAAATGAAGCCTGTAGAAGAGTCATCAGATGTCGATAAATTGTTTTCTGCAGACCTTGAAACAGAATTAATTATTATCTCATCTATCAAAAGCAACTTTAGGGAAGATATTGTGACATTGCAATTTCATATAAGTTATCGACATTAAAGTACATGAAGTATGAATCCTCTTTGGTTGAATTATAATCATTACCTATGTATTGATTATTGGCTTTTGCATATCTGTTGGAACATTAAGCTCCTTTACCTCGTATTACTTTGTTACTAAACATCTGTTAGTAGTTTCAATTTTACGCCAGTAAATTTCAGCATACGATCCTATAAAAATCTGGGTGTAGTATAGTAATGAAGTGGATTTGAGTTGTATGATGACAAATATTTTTTACGAAATTTTCAAAAATTTCAACTGATAGCAAAACATATTGTTACATACCAAGCTAATTATTTTATATTATCTATGAAATAACAAAAAAAAAGAAAGAATGTTTAACCCAAAAATAATAATATAATAATTTGAAAGTAATGTAAGCTAATTAACTTGGCATTTAACGTTATTTGTAAAAAATCCTCTTATTTTGTTATTCCCTACAGGTTAACGGGTTAGGAGGGAATGTGTATTTTTGTAGATGTACCTCGATGTAAGAATAATTCGAAACAATTGTTGTTGAGAGCGTGTCAATCTAGATGGTCGCCTGTTGATGGTAGTAGTCTCGAAAAATCCAAACGGTAAAATGAACTCGAAGCACAGAAAACAACACCCCGAAGAAATGTCACAATCAATTATTTTATGGGATGAAGAAGGTTAAATTTATAAAGGGAAAAATAATAATTTAAGTGTTGTATGTGAATCTGTATGATTGAAGTTACATTTATCTGCTCCACGATAGTAACCTGTGAAATGGCAGTGATCACGATGTTTAATGTCTGTACAATTGCATTCTGTTTCACAAATATGAAATATTTGAGCTGTTTGAAAATCTGTGATTCGATCTTAAGTTTCGATATTCTTCAATTGAAAATTTCAAATTTCGAGTCTTTCAACAATATTACACTCCCCCGCATATCAAGATTCCTGCCATATATATGACGTTTCAAAATAAATGAATGAATGTTATGAACCTACGTCTTTCTTATTCTTTCTAATCAACGAATAAAAGTCTTTATTTGATTTATTCCTTATTAAACAATAAGTGTAGGTACAACAACGTTCGAAAAATAATATCTTTTGCACATGCGGGACTACATATTGAATAAATAGGAGATAAAAAAATACTAAGTACTTAATAGGAGTCAGTTATTCAATAAAGGTTCACGGCTGGTTATTAAGGAGAGTCTAGTTCTACCATTTGTTGTGTTATTTGCGGTAAATGTTTATCTATATTCGAGTTGCGATGTTGGACTTGATACTTAAATCTTATCATGTTAGAAGCTTATCCTCCATGTGTGAAGAAAAAACAAGAACCCTCCAAAAATTTCAAGTCTGGGGCGATAAATGGGAGAGCTGCGAGCCCTCAGTACTCTAATTAATGACAATAATGAATCATAACGTGTGCCTCAAGAAAAGCGTAAATGAGTAGTGATAAAGATTGGTGATTCTCGCGAAGCAGCATGCCAGTGCCAGTGGGGTGCGAGCAACAATCAGACCAAAGAGGAAGAGGCCAGGTAGAAAAAAAAACTTCTCAAACCGATTCTGCCAGCATTTCCCTATTTTTTTACACGTTTACTAGCATCTTCTCTAAGACTACTCATAATAGATCACAATTCTATACAGGAAAAATTTCAAATGATAAGTATCGTCAAGTATATATTATTTTATTCTTTCTATTCTCGAATCATTCTTAATCTAAAATTACAAGTCCTTCGTTTTCCAATCTTAATGACTGGTTTATTGAATTAGTTTCTAGCAAAGTTAACTAACAATATTTCAAATAATCAGTTCTAACAATCAGTAGAGAACTCGTCGTTCACCTGAGACCTGCAAACTTGAAGATGTTGAATTTGCACCATAGTTGTTGGATGCAAGGCACGTGTACATTCCAGCGTTTTCTGAAAAAAAGGACACGGAATCACTAATGTTCCACAACTTCCCTAGTAGAAATGCTCTGTCGAATGGACGACGGGCTCGACTTAATATCGAGATAACATGTATAAGCTTAGGGGAAATTTTTTAGGTTAAACACGTTATCTCGATATTAAGTCGATTTTACCGGTAAATTTCTACCAGGGTTTATAATAATTCTTAACGTGTAACAATTGAATTACCAGGAAGTGCGTTAGGTATAATGAGGCGACATATGCCATTTCTGTAATAAACTTCTAAATTGTCTGCATCGGTGATTTTTATCCCTTCTCGAAACCAAACAATCTCAGGCTGTGAATGAGCTCGAACAATACATTCGAATCTTGCAGTTTGACCATTTATTACGGCAATATTCTTGAGAGGCTGTGAACAGTTTTCCAGTTAGTTTATTCTACTGTTCCATCATTTTTTATTGATGAGGTGAGTAAAAATTTACATTTATAATTAAACGTAATTTTTTCTATATTTGTTGTCATATTTTGAATTATAATCATCGATAAGAACATATGATATTCAAAAGACACACTATAAAGGTGTTATTCTATATTTCAGTATATCAAACTGTACGGTTTGAAAAAGTTCGGAACGCACATCATAACGTCTAATAGTTTGTGAGTGTTTCAAGCATTTAAATGACGACTCTTTTCACTGAACTTTGATTAAGGCATAATTTTTTTTTTTTTTTTAGCGTGGCTCAAATATCAGACATATCCTTTAACATTGTTTATCATAATGGTAACCGAATCTGAAAAAAAGCTATTAAAATTTTAATTATATTTCTTGCGGAGACAATCGATATTTTTCGAATAAATTTTTTTACACATGCTATTCATTGTAATTGCAGAAAAACCATTAGTTTTTTTTTATCATTTCTAATACTACTCTCAATCCATAAAAAACTTTACGGCAACAACAATATTTGATTTGTCATCAGTTTTTTCTAGTTCTAGCAAGTCTTCTTAGTCTAGCAAGATGTTGAAATCATAAATAAGCATAAACATTATTTGAAAAATTATATCATTGATTCAAAATTTTCGATTTTTAATGATAGACGTGAAAATCTATTAATATTATAACTGATTTTTCCGCCAGTAAAGACGGTTACTATCGAATCAATGAGGGTTTCTCCTCATCATTCTCTTTCGAAGCCAAGTAGGACCAAGCTGGTGTATAACGGCAACCAACGAGCCGAGAATTTTTCACATAACGGCCACGGACGACCATTTGATAGCGATCTAGCTCAGCAAGAAATGGTAGATCGGTGCCGTCGACCATATTGAGCTACGAAGATCACTTGGACGTCATTACCAAAATGTATAAGTTTTTGGTAATCGCCGGAAGAGTAATAATGTAACCCCAACTTGCATAACCTAAGTCAAAACGAGAACAATGATATTTGTACCCCTCAAGTCTTTACCAAATATCCTCCGGGTTACTCTCTCACTCCAGTGCACCGAGTGGTTAAATGTAGGATCAACCCGTAGCAACGCTGAGAACTTGACATCACCGAGAAGCTAGGTGATGTCCAACAAGGAGTCGGCCAGCTTCACCAGTAGCCAACCACCGATTGTCTCCAGTCTCGGTGCCACAGCCAGCTGCGAGGACTGGCTGACGACTGGCAACGAAATGCCAGCGTTCACTGGTTTTACTGTAACGAGATTTGACAGATCTTGCGCTCCCGAAAATAATAAAAGGTCTAGTCTGAGAGGTAATTATCGACCAAGACGCTAATGAATACCACCGGTTTGTGAGTAGCGTCGGTAGTGACATTTATTTTCGCCAGAATGTCAGTGTTGACTTGATAGACATCCACCATAAGCGGGTAATGCAGATGCCTACCCTGGCTGCGTCAGATTCCTATCTCCAACTTCGACACTCTCGCCAGAGAGTCGCATCAAATGTGCGCACAGATAGTCGTATGGAGTGAGTCAAATGGGAGAGGGAATAGAGAATCCATGAACCTGGCTCATTGAAATTGTCAAAATAGTCCAAAATAAAAGACTACTTGGATTTTTGATAAATAGTTATTTGGAAAAAAAAGCAATAATCACAACATTGTAAGGCAAAAAGTATGGTGTTACGTATTGATATTTTAGTACTTAAATAAATTAATAAATAAATAATATTTGGTAAATTTAATGGTTGTATTTCAATATCGAGTAGCACATAAATTTTTTCTTTTTTATTTTATAATATTTTTCAGTTTTAGCTTCATTGACATTTTATTTAAATATTTTTTACCTTTTTTTTATATTATTTGTTATTTTTAACGTTTATTTTTCTCAAGTCACAGTTGCATTTTTATATCAGCAGCTTGATATTCAACATCCGTTGAGTTTAACAATTATTATAAATGATGTCTAAGCAAAATATTGAACGCTGACTAGCCTGAGAACCATTAATTATGATTGGTTGAGAAGATGCTTTCACTCTGGATCATCCCTTCTTTAATTTAGTTTTTTTATGGGAAATAGAATTTAGTAAAGTAAATCACTATTGCGACGACCTTTGTGTTATTCAGATCATAAATTACATAAAATCATTTCAATATAAATTCAAAATTGAAATTTAAAATGAAATAAATAAAAATTAATTTAACATTTTCAAATAAATGAGAATAAATTCATATCAGTGAAATCAAAATAAAAATTAATCTTGGTGACAAGTTATTATTTCCTTTATTATTTTATCCCTCCTCATCTTATAAAAATAATTGACTGTGACATTTCTCCAGGGTGTTGTTTTTTCTGTGCTTTGAATTTTTACCGATTGGATATTCTCAAACTACAACTATCAACTAGGTAACCATCCAGATTGACACGCTTTCAACATTCATTGGTTTTGGAATATTCTTACAACAGGTACGTCTACTATTATACACATTCCCTTTTAACCTGTTACCCTGTAGGGAATGACAAAATAAGAGGATTTTTAAAAATAACGTTAAATACCGACTTAATTAAATATTATTATTCTATGATTTGATATATTGTTTTAATTTTTGGTCAAATATTCTTTCTTTCTTTTGTTATTTCATAGTTTAATTTTATTCATCAAATTGGTACGTAACAATAGGGTACTAATGTAAAGGAGAAAAGAAACGCGTTCCCAAAAAGAAGTGCAATATGCAAAACGCTGTCGTGTAAAAATTGTGGGCAAAGACTGTAAAGCAGTAGGGAAAGGCGTTACAAAAAAAAATGAAAAATTACACAAAAACCTTGTACCAAAGTAAATAAAATGCAAAATTCACATTTGTTTGTCTCCGGCTAAATTTATTTTGAAAAAATGTGATGATTACATTTTTTCATGTAAATCCTTTAATTTGATTTTACAATGTGTGAATAATACCAATAGAAAATTCTAACTAAACAGTAGTCACATTTTCATCGAGATCAATATAAACTCATTTACCTGCAGCACTATTTGCCAAGCCATCGGATACATCTATATTTTTTGTTATTACATAACGTATAGTTTTAACGAATATTGTCTCATATAGTAAACTCCCTGTATCAAAAAGTGACATTTCATGAAATTCTGCACGTAACAGATTCTCTAACTTCGTTTTTTGCAACTGATAAATACATCTTTTGATGCACATACTATTTTATCTCCAGCACCATCCAAAAGACGATTATTTCATTCTCGGACGACCATTGTATGAAAAAAACAGATTTCTCGTGGGCATAGAGTATTTGCCTGAGCCCTCTTAAAAAATCTGGATTCCAAAAGAGCTAATCCCTTATATTCTAGTCAGTTTCCATTTTTTTTATAAACTATTACAAAGCATGCAACAAAAAAAAGCCGCACGAAGCACGGTCCTCGTTTTAGTAGTACTTTATATGATCTTATTTCAATGATAACTCAAACCCTTAGAGAAATGTTTACAATTAACCTGAGTAGAAATTCAAGTCAGGTTTGGATCAAGACCTGATCAGGCTTGCCTGATTTCAAATCCAGTCTGGATCTGAACCTGATCAGGATGCAAAGCTTTTTCGTAAGGTTTGGATCCAGAATGGATCAAGTGTCCTGATCAGGCAGTAGTAAAGATACATGATCCATAATGAATCCATGTTCGGGATCCAAACTTGATCAGAATATAACACTTTTTCGTAAGGTTCGGATCCAGATACCCAATCAGGCTGTGGTAAGGATACATGATCCATAGTGGATCCAGATTTTGGATCCAAACTTGATCAGGATACATGATTTTTTCAAAAATAAAAAAAAATTAATATTTTCAAATTCATTTTTTTTGAATACTCACGTTTGATAGAACACGAATAACCTTTACCAATACAAACTGACCTAAATGATTATATATTATATTGCTACGACCGGGGTTCGAACCCTTCGACACGGGATTACAACGCTAGTACTTGGCACGCTCGGCCATTGAGGCACTTAATATTTCGTACTAACTTTTTGTTCTCATAGGTTCTAGAAACTGCTGGTTCAGGATAGCATCAGGCAGTCTCTACTTTATCTTTAATAAGGATAGCCTGATCCATTCTAGATAAAGACTTGATCAAGACTTGATCAAGAAAGAAATATTTGAAAAAAAAAATAAATATAATACTTTTACCTTGATCAAGTTCTGATCCAAAATGGATCAAGCTATCCTTATTAAGGATAAAGTAGAGATTGCCTGATGCTATCCTGACCAGGCAATTTGTAAAATTTATAGAAATAAATTAAATACTTTTTTCTTCTTCCATATTGGATCCAGCTAGCCTTACTCTATCCTTAATAGGGATAGCCTGATCCATTTCGGATCAAGACTTGAGCAAGAAAAAATCATTTAGAAAAAAAATAAATTTAATACTTTCATCTTGATCATCTCTGGATACAAAATAGATTAGGCTATCCCTATTAAAGATGTGGTAAAGCTAGCTGGATCCAAAATTGATGAAGAAAAGAGTATTAAATTTATTTCTATAAATTTTACAAATTGCGTGGTCAGGATAGCATCAGTCTATATCTACTTTATCTTTAATAGAGATAATCTGATCAATTCTGGATCAAGACTTGATCAAGGTAAAAGTATTAAATTTAATTTTTTAAAAATATTTTTTCCTTGATCAAGTCTTGATCCAGAATAGATCAGGCTATCCATATTAAGGATAAAGTAGAGACAGCCTGATGCTATCCTGACCGGGCAATTTGTAAAATTTATAGAAATAAATTCAATACTTTTGTCTGCATCCATGTTGGATTCAGTAAGCCTTACTCTATCCGTAATAGGGATAGCCTGATCCATTCTGGATCAAGACTTGATCAAGAAAAAAATATTTAAAAAGAATAAATTTAATACTTTTACCTTGATGAAGTTTCGATCCAGAATGGATCAGGATATCTTCCTTAAGAATGTAATAGAAATAGACGAATGCTATCTTGATCAGGCCATTTCTACTCCATCTTTAATAGGGATAGCCTGATCCAGTCCAGATCAGGACTTGATCAAGATGAAATTATTTAATAAATAAATAAGATTAATACTTTTATCTTGATCAAGTCCTGTTCCGGACTGGATCAGGCTATCCCTATTAAGGAAAAGATGTAGGCGCCTGATCCAGGCTTGATCAGCATTTGATAAAGTTACTTGAATAGGTATAGCCTTACGATGTCCTGATACGGCCTGAATAAAGGCTATCCTGAACAAATTTCTACTCGGGAAAGAAGTCTTCAAAGTTTTCAAGGATTTTTTTTGATTAGAAATTTTAAAGATGATTATGATATGAAAAATCTCTGCGCACAGCTTTTCAGCTGTGTGCGTGGAATTCAACATTTCAGGTATCATGGGCAGTGGGACTTCACGTGTTTTGCATCCTTTTATCAGCAAAAGTTTCCTCATTTTTTAAAAACACGCAATCCTCCTTGGCTACAGGTACTTCCTACTTTTTCTAAGGTCAAGACTCTTTAACCAGCGATGACTATCGTGTCATATCGAAAGCCATTTTTCAAAAACATGAGCTTTAGAGTAAAATAAAAAATTGAGATATTTCGATGAATTTTGAAAGTGTCATAATTAAGCTTATACGTGTTACTTTAAACAGTGCCTCAAGTTTATACGATGAAAATTCGTATTTCACTTAGTTCTATTCGTAACTGCTTGAAACACAGAAGTTTTCCGATCATTAATTGAATATCACAATCGATGTATACTTACTGTCGTGAATACGGGTGCATTTTCTTGTAAATTGACAAAGTATGGTTGAAGACAGTTCCTTCTACAGTTCTGTTTACCGTCCAGCGCAACCGATGGTCCTGCAAAAATGACATAAGTGTATGGTGATGATAATATTTTTTTCCGGTAACATTTGATACAATCCAGTTGAAGGCTCCTTTTATAATACTTGCTTCGTCGAGCATAGTTAAGGTGAATTTTTTATGAACTAATGGTGTGATGAGGTGTCAAAGATGAGTGTAAAACTTACATTCCGCTTACATCCCATCAGCGACGTATTTTCAACGTGAAATATATTTTCAATATTTTGAGTTCAATGATATTAATCTTTTTAAATTACTGATCGTCATAATGTCATTGATTTTTCGTTATTTGAAAGCTTTGTAAATATGCGGGAAAAGCTCTATTTTTTATTTGATTTCTACTAAAGTTGAAAATTCAAAATATTAAGTTTACATTTTATAAACTTGACTATTGAAATTTTTTACTTATAAAATATCGTGAAGTAATTGGCTCAGTTAAACTAAATCATCAAGAGTTCGTGGGAAAATAGACTATACATTTGGATGATTTTTCATTATTATTATTGGAACTATTTGAATTAATTTTTTTTGCAATTATTTTGAATAATATTATCACAAAATGATTATTGTATATTACTATAGTATTATTATATCTTCTGAATGCTTTCGTTAATATTCGTATCTCTTCAGATCTTGTTCACATGTTTTAATATATTATTGTAATGATTCATAAAATTTATACAGTTTTCCAACAATGATGATGACTGTGCTTTTTAGCATTGCTGATTATTTTAGTGAGCGTATGAAAAAACTTGAAATGAGAAAGGAATTCAAAAGATTTCGTTTTTTAAGCCTCGAAAATGGCTCTAATGACGAATAGATGGACGTCAGTGTAAACTCGTTGAAACTTGGAAAAAATTAAGAAGCCCTGTTGCCTAGAAGTTTAAGGCACTTGCCTTAGGAAGGGAACTTCTTATTTTTTCCAACACTGAGAGAAAAAAACAGTTATTTTCACGCGACATCAAGTTTTACCGGACCCTATAGCCAACCCGAATAAAAAAACATTGTTTTTTTATTTATTTTCACGTGATGTTGAAGTGAAAAAAGCGTTAAAAACCTTTCACGTGAATTCCAAATTTTTTTCACGAGATGTCAAATTATAATAACTTTGAAATCACGTGAAAGATGCTTGAGTTTAATAGTTCTGTTAGAATCCGGCATAATTCACGTTAAATGTTAAATTCAAATATTTTCACTGGACGATCACGTGAATTTAGAAACCCACGTTTTTCAAACGAGATGAAATATTTATATTCACGTGCTCATCCAGTAAAAATAAAATCAAATACGATCTTAAAAAATTTTGGTCTCAAAAAATAAACAAATGACTGTATGTGTGGATATTTTTTTTTCGTTGACCTTGTACATAATTTCCTTAGCTAATGAAAAAATTAAGCTAAGGAATTAACGCTGCTTATTTATTAATTTATTTTCGAAGATTTTCAAAGATTATTAACTTACAAATTTATTTTTTTACATAAAAATAATTCAAGCTCCTCATGTATATGTTCCAAAGTCTTTATTGTAACGTTTACTATCGTGGCTCATCGGATAACGCGTTCGCTGCACACCCCGCAGTCCCGAGTTCAAACCCCGCACTAGGCAAAAAAAAAAAAATTCGTTTTCTGTTAGTTCAGGTAATAAAAACTGTACTCGTTTATTCTCAGTTCTTAGTTCCTGTGATTGAAGTAATTAATAAAGTTGGTTAATTTATAATAAATTAATTTTTTTTTTTTTTACGTGATCTCAACGTAAAATTCAATGGAAAGAAAGACAAAACAATTTTATTTTAACGTTACTCATAGTATTCATAACTCGAGACTGGATTTATTTTTACGTGATTCTAACGTGAAATTATCATTGTTAAAATATTTGAAAAAAAAAAAAAAAAAATTATTTTCACGTGACACAAAGTTTTTTATCTTAGAAATTTATTTATTTTCACTAGGTTCCCCAGTGAAAAGTCGTTTGTTTACGTTTAGTTTATTTTCACTTTTCGATCACGTGAAATTATTTTTACTAAACGTGAATTTTACTGGAATGGTCTCTCGGTCCGTCGAAACTTGATCCATCACGTGAAAATAAATGAA
>MKYW01000120.1:145786-156076 GCA_015776835.1 Aphidius ervi | reverse complement strand
TAAAAAATATATATAATTTTATATAAACTATTATATATAATCGTTATATATAAATTTTATATAAATTATATACACGTTTTCGCCCAATAGTATATATAATTGTTATATATAATTATTATATATAATTTTATATATAAATTATATATTTTATTTCCGTGTGGGATTGTAACTACTTCGTCTAATAAATTATCAAAATACTTTTGGCGAGTTTATTATTCTCCGCCTTTTTTAACTTTTTCCACCTTTTTACGAAAATGACCCACCCACTTATTTTCCGCTTGATGGGTACTGTGAGAATGTAGGTTTTCCGGCAATTAGACGGGAGAATAATAAGAGATTCTCGTTGAACCCCATGTGACGAGTATTCTTTCCTCGACGGTTAGAAAATTGATTGCTTCACAAGAAAATGTTTTCCTCTTTATATATCTAACGAAACTATTTAGTTTATCTCTCGATATATTTACAAAAAAAGAAAGTTGATGAATTTGAATAATCACTATACTAGTTTTTTGATAATCAAAGTCGAAAATAATAAATTATTATCAACAATTTTTATAAACAAATGCACAAACACTTTCTCTCTTTTTCTCTCTTTTTTTTTTTACTTCTTCTAGTGAACCATTTTACCCAGATTTTATAAACAGATCAATTTAAATGACCTGAACTTAATGACTACTGAAACTGTTAATTCTTCTAACGCACTTAAGCGATATTAGATCGATAGTGACCTGAAAATAGCAACCTCGAGGTAGCGACTTTTTTCCCATAGGCGTAGCAGGAGCGAGCAGCACGTGTGCCCAATATACAGTCTTAGCGTTGGGGGATGTTTAAAGAAGATTAAAAGAAATTGTTCTACTTTGTTTATGCATGTAAATTATTGTAAATTTTATCAACATTTTAAAGATGTAAAAATTATAATTTAAATAGAAATGATCACGTATAAACAATAGACATAAATGATCAGGTACAATTGTTCATCGAGCGCTTGAGGGCGTTTTTGACTATTATTTATAAGTGATAATTCTTTAAAAATTATAATATTCACACGAATCTAAAGCTGATAAAATTTACATAAAAGAACATGCATAAACAAAGTGAAATCAATTTTTTTTTTTAGAGTTGTTAGACGAGTCACTCGTTTTTTTGCGGAGGATTTTTTTTTATTCAATCACAGGGTCATTGGGGGTTGTTTAAGTTATCTTGAAGAAGTGATTTATTTTTTGTTTATGCGTCGAGTCTGTTGTAAATTTATCAGATTTTTTATAATGTAAAAAGTATAATTTAAAAAAAATGATCACTAATAAACAAAAGACATTGTAACGAGATTTGAAAGATCTCGCGCTCCCGACAATAATTAGTGGTCTATAAGTCTGCGGGACTTATTGACTAGGACCGCTAATTGATACCACTAGTTTGAGAGTGGCTTCGGTACCGACATCTCCACGCCTTAATGTCAGTGTTGACTTGGTACACAAATACATGAGGATAGAATTTCGGACCCAAAAATTTATCGAGAGACCATTGCATTCGGAAATGAAAGATCCCTTTGCCGCTAACGAAAAAAGCCGTGATTCCATGACTTTCACGAGCTAACCTGCCAATATGCTTAACTCAGATCAAGCGTAGAGATGTAATTTGCAGACGCAATTCATCGAGCAAGATTGCCATATTCGGTAAGGGGTTGACTTTGCTTAGATAGCTTCACCAATCTCCAAGCTAGTGAGAAAGTAATGCGAGTGGCATTGGAACTCCGAACAGCAAGAAGCATTCGAGATCCTAAAGTCAAAGTTGACTGCAGCTCCAACACTAGCTTGTCCAGACTTTACGATCTCGTTTTCACTGCAAACCGATGCAAGCAGTGCAGGTCTTGGTGCTGTACTTACTCAAGTACAAGATGGCCAATGCCTACGTTGTTATTGCCTACGCAAGTAGAGGGTTAACTGCTCTCAAAAACAAGTATACCGTCACGGAGCATGAATGCTTGGCAGTCGTATGGGCTATCAAGAAGTTTCGCACATACGTGAAGAGATACAAGTTCACGGTCATAACTGATCACAGCAGTTTACGCTGGCTTCATAATTTGAAGGACCCTGGGAGTCGACTTGGTAAATAGGCTTTCGGGCGGATAGAATATGATTTCAAGATAGTACACAGGAAAGGTGCACAACATCATGTTCTAGATGTGCTCTCGTAAGCTCCCAAAGGCAGTGCTGTTTTCGCGACGATAACCACGATCAAACCTACGGTAGATTGCTGGTATATCAGACAAAGAAAGACAATCCGTCTTCCTCCCAGTAAATACCCTAATTGGGCTATTGAACATGGTTCAATATATTTTCATCGTAGAGGACATCTGACCTCTGCAGAAAATATAGATTTTGATCTACCACGGGAATGACGATCACGTGCCTCGAGAGAATGCCACGATGACCTTTAGGCGGGACATCAAGGCGTACCCCGAACTTATGAACGATTGTCGTTGAGATACTATTGGCCATTGATGGATGAAAATCTTTCGTCAAAATTTAAACTATTTTCTTTATTTTGATATCTTGAATTTTCTGGAATTGGGCATGGATTATCATTAAATTAGTTTGGAATAATATCTTAGTTTCAACTACTTGAAAATTCAAAATCCAAAAGATAAAAATGAATTCGCAAAATATATAAAAATTGCATGATAGCTTCTATATAAATTTGATCTATTAAAAATAATTATTGTGACCTTTGTCAAAAGATTTTTATATCTGATAATCTTAATCTAAAGAATACGAAAATATCTGATATTCATCATGAATTAATGAACTATGACCGACAAAAAAAATTATTTCTCCAATCAAATTTTTTTGATGCACTTATTCCATAGAATAAAAATCTGTCATATTCAATACTGTGAATGAGCCTATGGATCCTAGCCTCTGTAATATTCCGAAATATTTATATAAATGGTGGGATATGTATACAGGGATGTGCAGTATCAGCGACTTCGATATTATCGGATATCACGATAGCAAAAAACGATATTGTTTTCAGACTGATATTTTAAGAAAGCATTATCGATTATTCATTAATAATGACGCCTCTTAATGTGACTGGCTGTACAAAAAAAATAGTTTGTCCATTCTATGAATTTAAAATTAATTTATTAATAATAGAAATTGATGAAATTAATTAAGGCAATGAATAAGTAACGTTATTTATTATATAACTTGAGTATTGATATAAAGTCAATTGAGCAAATGTTACTTTTTAGGCAAGGGGATAAGCCTTCCCCTACTCTTCCTTGAAAATATTTGATGCCGTATCCCCTTCTCCCACAGTAACAGTAGCTATTTGTATCATAACTTAGTAGTTACCAGTTGTTTATTGTTATTGATCATTAATACCGAATCATGGAAGAACCTTTGATAATATTTTCAATATTGTAATTTACCTTTCCATTATAATGAAGGTAAGAAAAGATTAAATTTTCTGTATTTTTATTTTCTCATCGCAGTTAAATGGTTCCATAACCTTAAAATTTGAGCATGACATTATTTTTATGAGAAAAAAAAGGTACACGGAAAAACTTTTCTGGAAAATGCCACTGTCATAAGTTCCGTTACAGCAGTATGGTTACAGGCACTATACGTATAGTGATTGTAACCATTTGTTCAGCGGTGACAACTGAACTTATTTCAAGTAATTGAGTGAAGCTACCACAAACATATTTATAGTGCTTTCAACCGAATGTATCGTGCCCTCAGTTAGACAAGCATGCGTATCTAACGTTTTCCAGCTTTTTCCTTGTATTTTTAAGATAAAATATTAATAACGAATAATAATTTTTCATAGATAATTTTGAGAAAAATATTTTAGTAAAATGGAAACTAGAAAAATTACCGGATGATTTTATCAGAAAGTAGAAATTAATATATTTTTCTTTGTCAATGAAACATCTCCTGAAAACGTATTCTTAATTATATAGATAATGATATGATTGCTCAGCTCTGACACCTATACAATATGGTTGATAGACCTTAACTCAGTTACTAGCACGTGAGTTCAGCTGTCGTAACTGAATTTTTATGCAGCGTAGCTTTGTTCAGTGGAATTTTCCAGAAACTGTTTTCCTTGTAACAAAAAGTTATAATTTTTTATTTTTATTTTCGGAAAAACAATGACATGCTCAAATTTTATAATTCTTTTTCTTCCTTATGACATGTTCAAAAAATGAAAAAATAAAAAAGAATAATTTTTTATATGACCTCCATTTTATTGAAAAATGACTATGGGTCGATGAAATAATGATTACACAATTCTAAATTGTTTTATTGGTAAAGTCCATCTCTAATGATTCTCTTATAATCTATAATTATCAATTGTTAACGCAAAACAAATAAAGACAAATTTCAGCTTTTAAAACTCATTAGTTCATAGCTCAATTGTCCAAAGGCAATCAAATTAATACAATTGAATATTTCTTGATATTTGATTGGCAGTGGTTACTCGAGGAGCCATTAAAATCTGTTAGTATATAAATTTTTCAGTCGGTGCATCAGCCGACATTTTCCTAACGAAATTCCAAAAGTGATATCATATATCCGATATCTGTCGCCCACCAATATTGAATGAAAATATCGGGTCCTTCGATATATTGACTAAATTAGCACATCCCTAAACTTCGTGTGAACTTACTGTTTGAAAAACAGCGTCAAAAATACTTCGTTTTTACAGTCACTCAAGATTAATAATTATAAAATTATTCTCAAATCAGATAAACATGAAACATGTGAATAAACCCATATGGAATTAACTGTTTCCAAACCTTGCTTAACATTTGTGATTCAAAATCAGCGGAAGACAAAATGCTCGAAGTAAAAGTAGTATTTTGATCCTGGAAAAGCTTGTTCATATTTGCGATGTTGACATCTCCTTGTTGAGAATCGATTCCAGAGTAGTCGTGCATTTCACTTTTGTTGGATCTAGCTTCCATTATACTTTCAGAGCTAGGCCGATATCGATAAGTTCTGATTTGACCATTATCTATGTAAGGAGGAAGACAATTTTTATTGATAGATGGTCCATTTTTATTGGATCCAGAATACGTCTTTGAGGTACACGCGACTTCATG
Source organism: Aphidius ervi (assembly GCA_015776835.1). NCBI lineage: Eukaryota > Metazoa > Arthropoda > Insecta > Hymenoptera > Braconidae > Aphidius > Aphidius ervi. The sequence goes on along the minus strand of MKYW01000120.1, from coordinate 150,963 downwards.
AGAATTATGTGAATACTTAGAATTGATATTGTCTCCAAATCTACCAATAGCTGGATCTATTTGCTTTGGTAAAGTGGCTGAAGTGCCTTTGAAAATTGGGTACAATCCGTGAAAAGTTTTACTAGGAACGTTCTTAACGGAATCAGAAGCGTACAAATCTCGCATTGTCTTTTTTTCATGAAAACATTCCTTATTTCTGGAATAGTTCTTATTACCATCGGTCATATGACTAATTGCATTTTTGCCCGCCCCAGAATTAAAAACTTCAGGTTGAATTACACTAGAATGTGTAGTTGGGAGTATATTTTTCGTAACATTTTTCCCTGAACTCGAAGACCACGTTTCGACGCTACTTGAAGATTCAATGTCAGCTTTTGTAACCCTTCCATCAGAATTCGCTATAACTTCTTCTCTTGTCTCATGGTTGGACTGTTTAACTCCGATTTTTGGATGCACCCTCTGTGCATTACCAGTAAGATGTTCGGAGAAAGAGCTTGAATCAATTTTGAATGCATCAGATGATGTCTTAGGAAATAGAGATTCTTTGAACAAATTTGAATTTGTTGAGAGAAGGAATTGTGATTTTGAGTTGGAATTGTTGCAAAGGTTATGACCATCGATATTTTCAATAGGCTCCTCTTTATATTTTGCGAAGTTTTCAGGTTTATCATGATGTCTTCTCGATAAAGATATTTTGTCATTAGTCTTTGGTACAAAGTCGATTTCTTGCGAAGCCTCTGGGACCAAGTTGAAGTTTCCAAGCATTTTTTCCGCACTTTCTGACTGAGCAACGAGGCGTGAAATCATTAAAGTCCCATGAATAGGAGAACCTGACACTGTTGTATCTTCTAACATAGTTATATGAGTATTCAACTTGGAGAGTTTGCATTTTCCGTAAGGAAAATCAATTTCCGTATTGTTAATACCCTCTGAATAGTTTGGGTATTCCAATTTAGTCAACATACTGTGAACGTGACATTTTGGTGGTGATTCAGACGTCAACTTTCTTGAATCTTGAAACTCCATTGATCGTTCATAACTTTTTGTCAATTTATCAACTTTAATATCGTAGTTTTCATTGATTGCTTGCATAATCTGACAATCTGTTTCCTTTTCCTTTATGGAATCGCTTCCAGTATTTTGGTTTCTGGATTCAAAAGGGTTCGTTGCATCAATCTTAAAAAGAGTCGATGATTCTACGTAATTATCCTGTTCACGTTCTGGTAATATGGTATTTGGCATTTCTACAAGATTATCTTGCGATGTTATTGATTTATCTTCAGACCTTATTCGCTCTGAATTAGCTTCTGATGTTTCTGTCGCGGAGTAAAATGGAACATTTCTATTTGTTGGTTCTGGCAATATTGGAGCTTGATGCTGTAATTTCATATGGAACTTTTGTTCTTGTTTCGTTTCATATTGATCTGAGTAAGCAATAGACTGGGTCTCTTCGTCTCGAGATGCATTTGTTGACGAATTTACATTTTTATGTTTATTCACTGTTGTTGCTACATAATTATCGAGTTCAGTTTCACAAACCATAGATGGAAATGAGAAAATATTTCCAACTGGTAAAATCGTTTTCAAAGTAGAGCTTGGAGCAATTTTCGTTGTGGAGACATGTTCGGCTGTAAGCTCGGCAGAAGGCAGTTGGTCTTTTTTTTCTGCAATCTGTATATAATGAGAATTGTAATAATAGTATCTGGATTATAACAGTATAATAATACATGCATATATGAATTAAAAAAAATTTTATGAGCCATCTAGACTCGCAGGTTTATTATGTGTAAACATCTTCGGCGTGCTGCTGTAATTTAACGACATAATAATAAGTATACATTTAAACAAATTTCCTTCGTTCATTTATAAAAATGTTGTTCGTTTTTTTGTTTTTTTTTTTTCTATTTTCATACAATTATTGTTGTTCAGCAATTTTCAATAATCAATATTTTAAAAATTCCGATATATCGATTTTTATTTCTTTATTTAATAATGACAAACGATAGAACTCATCGAGTGGAAAGAAAAGTTTAATTAAAATTTTTTGATATATCGAATAGTTTTCGAGTTATCAATATTTTTCTAGTGTTGGTAGTAATTTGTTTCGTAATTGATAATATAACGGCGCTAAGGGAAAGATGTAGCTAAGTAAAATATTTTGGCTGGTAGAAGTATGAAGGTATTGTTTGTTTAGCTATGATTACAGCTAAGTGAAATACCTCATAGCTAAGTAAAAAATCTAGCTAAGAAAAAGATGTAGCTGAGGAAAAAATTGTGCTGGTAAAAATATGTTTGGCTATAATTGAGACTGAGTCGAAAATCTAGTGGCTAAGTAAAAAATCTAGAGGTTTTATCGATTGCCGATATTAGAATTTTTATTAGTTTAGTAAATAAAAAACATGTAATTTTATTTCTAAAAAATAAAAATGGCCAAGGGAAAGCAGCAGTTGAGAAAAAGATGTAGCTAAGGAATTAATGTTGCCAGAAACATAATTTTTTTGGCAACTGTAATTCCTTAGCCACATCTTTTCCACAGCAACTGCTTGTCCTTGGGATTTTTATTTATTCAATAAATAAAATACATGTAATTTTATTTAAAAAAAAAAAAATGGCCAAGGAAAAGCAGTAGCTAAGGAAAAAAATGTAGGTAAGGAATTGAGGTTGCCGAAAAATTATGTTTCAAGAAATAAATGTTGCTTAAAACATATTTTTCTGGCAACATTAATTCCTTAGCTACATCTTTCTCTTAGCCACATCTTTTCCTTAGCTATTGCTTGTTCTTGTGATTTTTATTTATTTAATAAATAGAATACATGTAATTTTATTTTTAAAAAATAAAAATGGCCAAGCACAAGCAGTAGCTAAGGAAATAATGTAGCTAAGGAATTAATGCTGCCAGGAAAATATGTTTTAAGCAACATTCTTTCCTTGAAAAATAATTTTTTGGCAACCTTAATTGCTTAGCTACATTTTTTCCTTAGCTACTGCCTTTCCTTGGCAATTTTTATTAATTTAATAAATAAAATACATGTAATTTTATTTTTAAAAAATAAAAATGGCCAAGGAAAAGCAGTAGCTAAGGAAAAAATGTAGCTGACGAATTAATGTTGCTCAAAACATAATTTTTCTTGCTACATTTTGTTCTTAGCTACATTTTTCTCTTAATGACTCCTTTTTCTTGGGCTTTTTATTGATTCAACAAATAACATACATAAAATTTTATTTCTAAAAATCTTTTTTAAAAATTAGCCCATTGTTCTTTAATTAATTATTTCAATTATTTCAAAAAAATCAATCACTTAGAACAAGCAGTATTTGAAAAAAAAACGCCACGAGACACTTAAAAAAAAGCAACTTGATTTTCTCAAGACATCACCTAATTTGACTTCGGCTGAATTCGGCAACGATGACGAAGTTAAATAAGTGAATTCTTGAGAAAATCCCGTTTTTTTTTTTATTTTATCTCGTGGTGCCCTGTAAATTTCTCGGGAGAATGTTAATTAAAACTAATTAAGAGATATCACAGAGCAACTCACACCACATCAAGGGATGCCACTAGATTTTTTAAATGTATCAGGTTTTGAAATGATAATACTGAGAAAAAGTGAGGGTAGAGAATATAATTATAAAATTCAGAAAATCACAGGGTAACACTTAAGTTCTCTGAGTGTTCAATCGTGAAAAGCCCGTTGTTTGTCAATGATTCCGTCAACTCGGTGTTGCCCTCAGATAATCTATCGGAAATCCTCTCCGTGTATAGGTATATTAATCTCGTAAATGAACAATATTTGCATATATTCATGTATATATATATACATTATACATATATATGTATACAATATGAACTTTACTTTGCCTAACAAATGGAAGCATAACTAATAAATACAAATAAATTACTTGCATTAATATATATATTTACACCGTTGTATATATATATAAATAAATAAATAAATAATAAATGCTTGCATCTAAATTGATTTATATACTACAGAACGCCTGATAGTAACGATAACTGACGGATGGCTGACCGATTACTATGGCTTAATGTAGATAAATATAATATTGACAGAAAATGGATTCCTTCCCAGATCGGATAACGGATGTGACGTCTAAATCTTATGTTTTTTCGTTTCACTCCATACCCAACACGCGCCTAAAGATGTTTACACATCAAAAATAAATATTCCAACATTGATAAATCGAATACCTTCAAGTTTTTATCAGCAATGTTTTCGTAAACAATTGTCTTGTGATTTTCTGTCATCGTATCTGGAATTGGTTCAAACACAACAAAGTCAGCGACACTTTGAGCTTCTCCACCAGAATTAGATGCATTTACCATGTATTTTCCTGCATGTTTTATATCAGCTTTTTCAATGATGAACAGATAGCAATTTCCTATTTGTTTAAGTTGACCATCTATGTCCATCACTGGCTCGTCATTTTTATACCATGTTACGATTGGTTCTGGCGTACCAGTTATTTCTACCTCCAAAATCGCACGCTCATTTTTCTTTACAATCTGAGCTTGAAGACGTTTTCCAAAAACTGGAGGAAAGATAGTTTCTGTAGATTGAAAATATTAAAAAAATCAGTAGCTGCTTAATCCGTGTATAGCTTAGAACCTAAAAAAAGATTGTTAGTCAACGAAGAAAACTATACAGATAGTCGAATACGTGAAGTCAAATTAGCTGTCATTTTGTGTGCTCTCGAAGATGGAATTTTTTATTCTCCCGATACGAGACGGCAGTATTTGTTTCTGGAAGTCGATTTCAAATTCCGATAAATCTTTGTAGAAATGGCTTATCGCGTGTGGTTCAAGTACTAGGCAGAGCATTGTCTGCCAATATTCGCTCAATCATGGCTACTAATGTAATTTAATAAAAAAAATTATGTACCCGGGATGAAAAAATTTTGTATTCGAGACGTACTTTTACTCTTTCTGAGTCTTCATATAGTATTCGGTGATATTTCCTAATCGCTGTCGATGTTTCAAATGTATTTCGTGATATTTTCATGAAGAGGACGAATACTCTCTGTCGGGGACGCTTATCCCTGATTTATATTTCTTGATATTCGTGTATTTCAAATGTATTCAAGAGTATTCGTGACATCTTTTGAACTTAAAAAATTTAACATATCTTTTCATCGAAGATAAAAAGAAAAAAAAACTCGGA
>MKYW01000120.1:104021-139950 GCA_015776835.1 Aphidius ervi | reverse complement strand
TTACTGAGATTTTCTGTAATCATATCACGATTACAAGAAATTTTCGCAGATTACAGATATACGACGTAAGATTACTGGTGATTACATAAAATTTTTAAAGATTATTGATGATTATAAAAGATTACAAGAGTACTTTAGATTACATCGATTACACGATTTTTCCGTAATCATTTCTGTAAGATTACAAGAGATTATTGAAGATTCTTCTCCCGATGTACACCAGATTACACAAGTGACTTCCCCCCGCATTTTTTTTATATTATTTTTCATTTACATTTTATTTCTCATTGACGTAGTATATTTTATAAAACCTACCCAATATTTTACATCCGTTGAATTTAATGAATTGTTATAAATAATTGTTTAAGTAAATGATAAATTGCTGACTACCATGGAAACCCTAAAATATGATTGGTTTGACTATGGTCCCACTTTTTATCATCCCTTCCTTAGTTTATAATTTTTATGGGAATTTTAATTTTTTAATTTTTAAAGAGCTTCTCTCTTGCGGCGACTTTTGTTGTATTAAAATCAAATTAATTTTCAAATAATTACAAATAAATTCAATCAAATATTTTAAAAATTAATAAAAATAAATTAATACCAGTGAAGTTATAGTATATATAAGTATTTATCTTGGTGACAATTATTATTTCCTAAATTATTTAACCTTCCATAATCCTATCAAAAACAAATATTGACTGTGAATTTTCCCCGGTGTGTTGTTTTCTGTGCTTCGAGTTTATTTTACCGTTTGGATTATTCGAGACTACCAACATCAACAGGCGACCATCCAGATTGACACGCTCCCTATAAATTGGTTTTTGATTTTTCTAACATGAAGGTACAATCTACAATTTTACACATTCCTTCCTAACCCGTTACAATGTAGGGAATAACAAAATAAGAGTATTTCTAAAAAAACGTAAAATATCAAGTTGATCAAATTTTATTATTCTAAATTTATTATATTATTATTTTTCGAGTTAAATATTCTTTCTTTCTTTTGTTATTTCATGGTCTAATTTAATTTAATCAACTTGGTACGTAACAATAGTCATAATAAATATTGATTATTATTATTATTTTCTTTTCTATATTATTTAATATAAATAAATAAATAAACTATAAATTATATAATATTTATTTAATATTATATTTATCTAATGATATCATTATTATTCTTCATTATCCACGTATAATGACGATATACATGTATATTTTTTTTATAATCGAGGGAAATTATATTTTTTTTCAACGTTCTATCTCCTTTTTCTTTTACAACATTCATTAGAAATTAAAATGCGCAGTACTCATTAGCGAATAAAGTGGATACCCTTCAACAGTTGAAAAATCAACTTACTTCTAACCACGGTTGGAAAACTGGTCATATAACCAGTTATAAAACAATTGCGAACACTACTTTTATTATGAAAGTTTGTTAATTTTAAAATCTAATTCTGCTGCAATCTATTCATTCTGTGCGTTCTTCAATAAAAATACCTATTGTTCTGAATGTGATGTCCTCACTGACCTCACATTCGGATGTCGTTCTAGCTTGTGTCTAGCTTGTGCGTCAAGCTAGTGCCAAGGTTGTTAAGTGTTTGAAAATGTGCCTATGTTACAAGCGTGATGACAAGCCTTGTGCCAAGGCTCGTGTCCCAGCCTCCTGCCAAGGCTTGTGTCCCGGGCTTGACACAAGCTTCCAAAAACAATTTCAAAAAAATATAAATAAATTATTATTGTTAATTTATTATTTATGACATTGTTATTTTTTCATTCAGAAAATTCTAATAAACTATAATAATTAAACGAAGAACTATGAACGCGACGCGTGATCAATCCGGGGCCTCTCACGTGGAAGTCCAATGCACTATCATGTCGACCATCGGGATATTGATGAAAGTGATTGTAAAAATTTTTTATATCAATAGATCCTATTGAGACTCAACACATAGTCCTTGCAAAAGCCTGACACGATAGTCAAAGCCTGATAATTTTTATATAAAATTTATATAAAATTTATCTATCTAATTACTATATTTTTTTATTCGAGTTAAATATACGCATAAGTCAAGTCTCGTGTCAGGCTTGGTAAAACAATGGGCACCAGCTTGACACAAGGCTGTGCTACAAGGCTCGTGTGAGGCCAGGGAAAATCAAGAGGACAGTCTTGTGTCAAGCCTGGATTAGCAAGGCTTCTCTAGTGACTGGAAATACAGGCTTGACACAACCTTGAAATTTTTGATCTTGTGTGAGGCTTGGAAATAACAATCGACACAGGCTTGATATGAGCCTGGACTAACAAGTCTTGTGCAATGACTAGTAAAATTCTCTGTGTCATGCTAGACACATCCTAGTCCACCAATGCTTGGAACACAAGCCTGTAACAAGCCTGGCACAGTCGTTCACTCTTGTGGAATCCTACCTGGGTCACAAGATGTAAATAGGCTGTTCTAGGAACAATCTTGAAATTTTTTAATTTGACAATCTAAACAAAAAACGGTAAAAGAGAAATTTATATATGTACACAATAATAATAATATTAATTTAAATGTATACATGAGTTTCTTTTATTTGTTAATTTCATATATATTTGATTACTTGTTGTAGACAAATAGCTCTTAACCAAAATAGAAGGATTAAATAATGCTGCTGAAATAGAAAACATTCTAAATTAGAAAAAAATATCGGAATTGAAAGTGAAAGGAAAGTTGAAAGTAACAGCTCTTCACAAAATTCATAATAAATACCACGGAGCTATGGCCACATTGAATGATGAATTCAATGTTTTTTTACTAAGCAGAATCGCAAAGCTCATGAAAAATAATGATTGCTTTACAAAAATTAAGAAAGCAGCAATCGATAGATGTTTGGAGCTTATTTTTTTGGGTGGAAGATACAACAAATGTGAGTATGTTTTCTCTCAAATGGGAAAATTGCAAAAGGCTGTAAACTCTTCTTCAGGTTCGTGATTTTATTTAGACAATAATATTCAATATAAACTGATAAACACCAAGACTAAGCGACACTCAAAAAATTTTAAATTATTAAAAGATTTGATAAAAGATGTGTACTATGTCGTAACAAACATTAACAGTTACTCTGAAAAAAAGTGTGGTGCAAAACTGTAAGTTGAAATAAATAATGAATATACAGTAGAACTTCTCTATAAGAGACTTCCGAATACGGTAGTTGACAAGGGATGGAGGAGAAACTTTGCCCTCACCATTCCCGTTCTCTATATGTGGTGGTGTATCCGTGTACTTGCATGCGCACCTATCCTTTTCCTCTATCGCCCTGTCACGCTCTCTCTATCCCTCATCATTTGGAAGAGTGGGAGAACCTCTGTATAAGGAATTCTTAGAATTTCTCCCCGGACTACTACCTTATAGAGAAGTTCTACTGTACTGTTTTCTTACCAAGAAGAGATGCTATATATTATTTCAATATTGAAAAAAAGTTTCTTAAATTGAAAATAGTATATTGTGTATCAAGGGCGCAATGTGAGTGATTGTCGCCCACACGAAGCACACACACAGATGATGCAGAGTCGACGGGGCACGTAGACGAGGGCGGCCGAAGGCCGACGCCGAGTCAAGTGGCCCGGAGACGAGGCATCATCTGTGTGTGTGCTGAGTGCGAGAGACGATCACTCACATTGCGCCCGCGTAACTCATACTATTTTTTGGCCGAGTGGGCGGGAAACACCCGTTTGTCGCCCGCAATGTGTAGGGCGACAAAGATATGCTTTGCGCCACAAATTTAGGGCGACAGACGGGCCATTCCCGCCCGCTAGGCCAAAAATGATATTGAAAGAAGAGTTGGAAGATTGCAATGTATTTGAGACAATTATCAAGTTGTATTATTAGAAAATTGGCCTAAGCCTATACACACAATATTCGGTAAATAAAATACATTTTAAAAACTTTGTTTTGTTATAATAATTTATTTAAAAATTCTTATATCTATGTATACATAGTAAATACAATTATCTATATGTTTTATTCGTTTTCCCATGTATCATGTTCAGAATCAAAACCTAGTGATCTACAAGTATTTTATTTTTACGTTTTTTTATAATTTTCTCAATACGGTAAAGATCTGGATATCGGACAGGATTGAGTTTCTCTTGATAAAAACATCTTTCAACATTTTGATAGCCAGCAAGCTTTGTATGAGTATGAGTGTGGTGCCGCTATCTGTGGATGAATATGAATGTGTGCGTGTTGTGTGTATGTGTAGAGCGTCAGAGAGAGTCGGCGCGGGAGGCGGAGAGTCACTCTGAATTGAGCCGGTGTACAGCAAGCTTGCCAAAAAAGGCTGAACACACGGCATGAAAATTAAATATAAAATTGTAAATTTCAAGTTTTATCAAACAATAAAAATGAATTCGATAATTAATTTGTGCATAGCACAAATCAATATCGAACAGTACAATTATACCAATTAACACAATATTGGCCAGTGGTGTAACGAATTGAAATATACACATAAATGTGATATTAGATGCAACAACATCAGGCATTTGCATCATCTTGTGTGTGTGTGTGTGTGTGTGTGTGTGTGTGTGTGTGTGTGCCATGTCTCATCAAGAGCTTTAATATCAACATGTCTACGTTGATAATATCTGCGAGCAGGCTTGTGTAGCTCATGTGCCACAACACTTCTTGAAGAGTTATTGTCTTTTTTTAAATTATTTTTTTTGGTTTTTTCTTCTGTTTTATTCATTTTCATTTTTGATCTTCTGAACGTATTCCTAAAGTTTCAGTCAAATAGCAAAATATACTCCCAACTTCTGTTCTCAACTCATCTAATTAATGGCGTGATTTTTCAACACTTTTTCCAACGTGTCCACCTTGATTGTCAGTTCACTAATGACTTCAGTATTATATTTTTGACAATCTTCTTGCATTCGTCTAAGATTATTAGTATCATTTTTGATCATGGACAGTACAACTTTTTTTGAGACAGCATCACTCATGTCTTGGGCATCGGCAATGTGACATAATTTTTTTCTGCAATGTCATAATGTCTGTCTTCTGTAAATTTGAAACCTTCTCCAGGTGGTCCTCTCCTTAAAACACTATTACTTTTTCCTCCGATAGGATATTTTCGTTTATTTGATAATTGACGCCCGAATATATCAACACTAGGCATTATTCCACTCCAATGTCCACTTAATGTGCATTGAAGAATAAATGAGCACATATTTCAACAAATAATACCAATTTCTTTTAATTCTTTATTAGTTGAAAGAATTTCTTAGCGTGACTATTATTACCAGCTTTTTCTGAGGCTACAAGTAATTGGAGACGATTGAGAAGCTCATTGGGATCATCCTAATATACATCATTTGTATTATTTTTTTTTTCAGTTTTTTTGCAGTGTTTTGTATTTTGGTATCACAAGTGCTGGACTTTTTTTATTATCTACCTTTTGTTTTCTTAAAGACTTGACAAACAACACAAAAATATCATTTTTATATTTTTGTGTTGTTTGTCAGAAATGCACCCTCATATTTGAAATACTAACGATGGGCATTTGTTAATTTTATAATATCAATGAAAATTTCTTGAACAACTTTCCGAATTATAGATGCATTGAGCAATCGTTTAGATAATAACTCTAAGAGACCATGAGTAGCAGGATAAATTTTATCTGCCACATAAATATGATTATTTTTTATTTCAATTGATGAATTACCAAACGATAATTTATTGTTTTTTGATTTTTGAATGGTATACATCGTATCATTATTTTGAGTCTGGAATGAAAATTTATTATTTTTCGGTTTCCAATTTTTATCATCTACTTTAATTATACTGTTATATTTTATACTGTTTAATTTCTTTTTTACTGAAGCTTGTTTTTGATTTATGTTTTAGCACATCTGCCAACATTTTTTTCAGTGGTTCAGTAATAGGTCCCAGCACTTTACTTGCTATTCTTCCATTTTCTGCTCTACCAAATTTAATAAGTTTATGTTTACGTCTCATAGAATCATTTGCTTTTTCATTTGCATGTAATAATTTTTCAGCATCTAACTTACGCTTTATAGTGAATATGAGTGGTGTTGTTAGCTTAAAGTACACAATCATACTGTCTATTATTATAAAATTCACAGTATACATATGTGGCATTCTTAGCCAAACCACAGGGTTTGCAGCCTGACCCTTTGCGATTTCGCTGATTTTTTGCCCCTTCTTTGTGATATCTTGAAATTCAATGGTGGTGCCCCCAAAAATTGAAGAAAAAAAAAAAATTCTAGAAGGTGCACGTGATGTTGTCCGAAAAGTAGGTGGGAAAAAAAAATCCGTCTACCACGGATTTTACCTTTACGATCGATTATAAAAACTAATAGTGATGGTAGAAAAAAGCAAAGTCATAATTAAAAAATGAAATCAGATGTATTGGGCAAAAGATTATTTCTATCTCTTTCCAAAAAAGGACAAGGTCTTTTTTTGAATCCAGAAAAAAAATCAAATTTAAATAAAAAAAAAATCTTGTAATGATACCACATCGAGCTCTCACAAATATTGATCTCGTCAAATACGCCAAAGCTTCTAAAATTTTTTATTTCCGGGGAGTTTTCATAAGAAATGGTTTACCAATAACTTGTCCTCGTAATTATGACTCAGCAATTGTTAATCTTAATGATAGAGATGGCGCTGGTACACATTGGGTTGCATACAAAAAACGTTTCAATGATGTAATTTATTCCGATAGCTTTGGTGATTTCTGACTGATGAGTCATAGATGATTCATTCACGTTGATATTGTCGGGCACGTCAACGACTCTTGAAACACAATATTTTCCGTCAATTGAGTTGTCAGCAAATAAAAATAATGGTGCTTGGCTTGTCGAGTTTGCAATATTTTATTCTATACCAAGTATTGATAGTAGTAATAAAAAAGTCTACATTGAAGGATGTAAAGTGATAACAATTCCAACAGAAAAATGTGAAATTAAGGATCTTGAAAGTTATATCCGAAGAGCATTAGTTAACAGTACTACTATTAGTATTCAACCCAATTAAAATAAGCTACATAGTGAGATAAAATGTAGTAGACGTATTGATTTTGATAGATAAACAGTTTGATGATGATTGCTTTTTTTTCATAGTACACCTTATTTAAGAGCTAACCAAGTGCCGGACAATCCATGTCAATCAAATTAATAATTGTCTTATCGCCTTTCAAAATACTGCTGAACCATTTTTATTACTTATGACCCTTTGCATATACATAAATTGATGATTCAAGTCTGTCACTTATAATTTTTTTATGTTCATTATAATTAACGATCCTCGATTTCCATGACAGTCCATGTATATTTCTTGTTAGCCAGTTATTTGAGACTTTGCAAGCAGATTATAATGTACTCATATCATATGAAGGCTTAAATACTACCCATTTAATATCATTTTTCTGATTTAAATCCGCTATAGCAAATTCTTTAACAATAAAACTGTTATAAGCATCACGATATCCTTGAACATCAACAATATTGAACATCAACAGCCATTGCATTCAAAATCTTTTATACGACTGATTTTTTTTTCTGTATTCAGAAAACAAACGATGGCGCGCACCTCAATATCAAATATTTATTTTTGTTTATGAAATAATTAAAATATGACGTACAGTTGAGCTTGCCAATGTTAATTTTGGGGTTAAGACTAACACATATAAACATGAAGGCTCGTTCCTTTGCGTTCGGTTCGAATTCAGTTTTTTCAAGTCTCACGGACGCTTCATGTTTATATGTTTTGTATGTGTTTGTCTTAACCCCGGAATTAACATTGGCAAGCTCAACTGTAGGCACGGCAAGATTACGATATCCGTGGCGACAAGACTTTATAATTGAAAATAGAACGTCTTTACGAGAGAAAAATAATGGCCGCAACAAAATTTTGATATCTCGAATACTTTTCGATATATTGAGGGCCCAAGATATCGAATTTTTTTTTTTTTGTTATTTTTTTTATAAAGAAATAGTTAATTTATCAGTAAAATTTATTAATGATTTTAGTAGTATTTTTTACGAGGAAAACAATAGTGATAATAGAAATTTAATATCTCTAATCGTTTTTGAAATATTGATTATTGAAAATTTAAAATATCGATATATTTATAAAATAACGAGTTGTCACCAGAAAAAACTAGATTTCAAGGATTTTCAAAGAAAAAGATGTAGCTAAGTAAAAAATTAAGCTGGTGGAATTATGTAGGTAATGTGTGTTTGGCTATAATTAAGACTAAGTAGAAAATCGAGCTGAGTGAAATATTTTGCTAAGTAAAAAATAAGCTGGTGGAATTATGTAGGTATTGTGTGTTTGGCTATAATTGAGACTACGTAGAATATCGAGCTAAGTAAAATATTTAGCTAAGTAGAATATGTAGCTGAGTAAAAGATGTAGCTAAGTAAAATATGTAGCTAAGTAAAATATATAGCTAAGTAAAAGATATAGCTAAGTAAAATATATAGCTAAGTAAAAGATGTAGCTAAGTAAAAAATAAAGCTGGTGGAATTATGTAGGTATTGTGTGTTTGGCTATAATTGAGACTACGTAGAATATCTAGTTAAGTAAAAGATGTAGCTAAGGAAAAGATGTAGCTAAGTAAAATATATAGCTAAGTAAAAGCAGTAGCTAAGTAAAATATTTAGCTAAGTAAAAAATAAGCTGGTGGAATTATGTAGGTATTGTGTGTTTGGCTATAATTGAGACTATGTAAAATATCTAGCTAAGTGAAACATTTAGCTAAGCAAAATATCTAGCTAAGAAAAAAGATGAAGCTACGTAAAAAATGTAGCGACTAATCATTTATCTTTATCCAAGTCCAAATATAACTATGAAATCTAGTTTTTTCTGGTGACAACTCGTTATATTATGAATATATCGATATTTTGAATTTTCAATAATTAATATTTCAAAAACGATTAGAGATATTGAATTTCTATTATTACCATTGTTTTTCTCGTAAAAAATACTACTGAAATCATTAATAAATTTATTTTTTTTCAAATTTATTTATAGTAAAAAATAGCAAAATAATAAAAAATTAGTAAAAAATTTCGATATTTTTCACTTTTAAAGCTCAATATCTCGAAAAATATTGAAGATACGATATTGCTGTTTAATCCATATTATTTCTCGTAAAAAATACTACCAAAAACGATCTGGAAGGTAATTTTTGAAGTGAAACTTCTTTTTGGAGGGTAGATGAAAAAAAAATTCGTCACGAAAATCGGGGACGGAAGTAGCAACGCCATATGAAACGTTACATGTAACGTTTCATGTGGCGTTACCTATGCCATGTGTATACTGCGATATTATACCAGTATACTACGTAGAATACTCTCTCCAAAAGAAGTTTCATTTCCCCCGCGCGTACTCGCAACACGCACAATTTTTTTTTTATATACCATTTATTTATAAAAAAAATGACAAAAAAAAAAAAAATTCGATATCTTGGGCCCTCGATATCTCGAAAAGTATTCGAGATATCGAAATTCTGTTGCGGCCATTAATTTTCTCTCGAGAAGACGTTTTACTTTCAGTGATAACATTTTGTCGCCACGGATATCGTAATATTGCCGTAGGCACTTTATTCTTTGAATTTACGGGAACATTGCTTACGTTGCACTCTCTTTTATTTATTCATATATTCTGATATATGATTACTTGAGGTCATAACTCGACGGTAAAATATCTGTTCCACCATTTTTATCAAGTGCTCGTTTATCATCAGCCCAGCTGATTGTTATTCAACTATCTACAATGTTCTTTCGTTTTTTCATGAATGTCAGGAACATTGAAACAAAAAATGAGTGAATATGTATCCATGCATAGTGCCTTGGCATCATTGTTGTTAAAATTTTTTTAAGTATAATTATAGTAAAAGTCGTAGATCCAAATTTGGGGAAGATTTTATATTGTAAACCCTAAATAAATTGGTTTATTTAAACTTATATTTACTCTTGACATTTCAATAATTGCAATGTCATCTTTATAAATTGAGCAGCTGTGAAAATTTAGTTTTGTAATCGATCATTTGGCTCCATAGCGACCTTCCCATTTCGTCACCAACTTCACATCTTTTTCCTTTCTCACATTTTGCATTGTTTTACTGTACACGCTGTTGTTCATTAATTTGAAAAAGTTTTTGCCAAAGTCTGTGGTTGCTCGTTGACGCATACCAGTATTAAGATCTATATATTTTTTGAACCATGAACTTCGTTTAAATTTCAATGCACGATGAATATTTATTAATTTAATACCAAGCTCTAAATATAACTTTAAATTTCTATAATGTATCACATAATTTTTCTTTGGATATAGTATTGTTATTGATTTTGATTGTTTCGAATTTGATGCTGTAAAGTGTTCTGGACATGATGGTAAATCTTCATGACATTGATGTAAATTTTTTGGAAAGTCTAAGTCAAACTCCAAAATATATCCAATCCTAGATTCATCAGATATTTTTGTCACATCGATGTTTAAATTATTTTTCGACTGAAAGTCTCGACATGGAAGATACTAACTCATGTCTGCACCATACAAATTGTTTACATCAAAATACATGATTCTTCTTCTTTTGGATTATAATCATCACCTATATATAGATTATTGGCTCTTGCATACTTATTTATACATTGTGCAACATTGCCTCGGAATCCTTTGTTAATAAAGAGATGCATTGATGGGTCTGTTCAAAGTTCAAGTTTTACACCTGTATATTTTAAAATTGCATCAAAGGCTAGACTTGGTGCAGTGAAATAATGGAGTGCAGAAAAGCAGCTGGAGCGAAGTCTTCCAAAAATATTTGCCAGTAAAAGCACGTCAGTTCTCAAATATAAATCAGAATATTCTCCTAATGTTTTTGTTTCAAATTTTCACCAAATATTTTCGGCATGTTCACAGTCAGCATTTGAAATATCAGCATTATTTGATTTTGAAGAAAATTCTTTTTTTAGTGGAAGAGTTTTTATAGCTAATTTTTCCCACGAGTCCGATGAATTTATATCGAAATCATGAGGCACGGTATTGCCTCACGTCAAGTATGAGAAAAAAACAAAATATACAGAAAAAAAAAGAAAGCGAAAACACTACCGAGCCTTAATATACACCAAATAGAGGTAACCTCATCCCTCACTAATTTTAAAAATTTAAACTAAAAAATAATAATGACGATCGAAATAAATAATTCTTAAAATTTGAAATTCTATTATATCAAGCTTTGCTATAAGAAAAAACCAAATTATATATTAGCATATGTGGCGTTCTTAGCCAAATCACAGGGTTTGCGGCCTGACCCTCTGCGATTTTGCTCATTTTTTGATATGTTGTAGATTTTGGCCTCAAAAAAAACCCGTATTTTTTTTTTTTTTTTTATTTGTTCTTCAGTTTTTGAGGGCGCCACCATCGAATTTCAAGATATCTGAAATAGTACCTTTTTTTTTTTGCTGAATTTTTGATCAAAGATTCGAGGAGGCAAAACAAGTATTTTAAGCTTTGCAATAAAGTGGGCACTCAATGGGAAGTATTTTTTTTCGGTTTTCGAAATTTTGTTTTGTCAGTAACAACTTTTTGTGGAGTATGTGTCAAACTCAAAAAAAATGTGTGAATGTGTCAAAGTTACAAAAGAATTATTTTGGGGCTGGATTTTTTGAATTCGGTATGATCAAAAGACTAATGTCTTACAAGAAGATGTGATATCGCAACAAAAAAAAAAAAAAACAAAGTTTTTTTTACAAAAAACAGTAAAGTATTCGAAATTGTCGCTATAATTGTAAGTATATTAATTTAGATATGACACTAGAAAGTCAAGAACGAAATATATATTTTTGAAGCATGTAATTGAGTCTAAACTATTCAAAATTAAAATTTTATACTCGACTCCACCTGGTTCTTCCAAAATAAAATTTCAATATTAGGTGTAGATATATATTTTACATCAAGTAGGATCAAGTTGAATTTCAATTTTTAATAGTTTAAACTTAATTACATGCGTCAAAAATATATATTTCTTTTGTTGACTTTCTAGTGTCATATCTAAATTAATATATTTACAATTATAGTGACAATTTCGAATATTTGACTCTTTTTTTGTAATAAAAAACTTTGTTTTTTTTTTTTTTTGAGATTTCATCAAAAACTAAATTAATGATTTGAAGATCGATGACAACTGTCCTTTTTTTTCACAAAGAAATGATGGGCGCGCTTCGCGTGCCTCTATTGTTATACACGTTTTTAAGATTATAACCCTATTATTCAGACAAAACTTATATATTTTTTTCCTTTGAATATTAAATCTTACTTTCAATTATTTCTTTTTGATTTTATAATTCTCCACGAATTGACAACGAAATCTTGAATTTTTTGACTGAACGTATAGAAAAAAAAACAATTTTGAATGCAGTTTTTGAGATTATGACTGTATCACTAAGACAAAACCTGATTATTGTATTTCTTCAAGTTTCAGTCCGTTAATATTAACAATTTTTATTTTCTTCAAATTTCACCATAAATAGTGAACTAAATTCTCTCTAAAATCAACTCTTGTGATGGCTTCAAATTACCAAAGCTATCTAAATAAATAATATTATTGAGACTTTTTGAGGACCAGTTATTGGTAAATTGTTTCTCATGAAAATTTCCGAAAATAAGGAACTTTGAAAGCTTTCGCGTATTCGATAAGATTAATATTTTTAAGATCTCGATGTCGTAGCATTACGATATTTTTTTTTTTCAAATTTGCTTCTGTTACTCGATAGAAAGAAAATTGAATCTTTTTTTGTAGGGAAATATAAATAATCTTTTTCTTAAAACAATTGATTTCATTTTTTCATTGTGACGTTGAATTTCTCGAAGTAATTTTTTTGCTGCATGCACAACATTTATTGTCATTGAAATTGTTGCTGCGCCATCCCTCATCACACCAGATGCACTTAAGGGATTGCAAGCACAAATCAAAAACGCAGAAAGAGCTTTGAAATTTTTTGAGTAGAATAATGAAATAATACCACACACGCTCAAGTTTTTTGATATTTTTCTTGTAGCTAATTACTTTGTAATTAATTATTGAAGTAGGTTACTTTTTGGGAGGTTATACATAAGTTCTTATGTGGAGTCCAGTTTGGTTTTTAGAAACCTGGTTAGCCATTTAATAAAAAAAGCAGATGGCTTTATTAAAAACCAAAAATAGATAAAGGAATTAATAAGGAAAACTTTGATATCATTTTTGATAGGCCTTATCGACCTTTTTATTTTTCAATTACTTTATGAACTAAAAAAAACAATGATATTTTGACTTATCTGACAGATGAACACACCCACACAAACTCAACCAAACAATTTGGCTGTTGATGATCGTCACGTCTACTATTAACCCTATATTTGTCTCAGTCACACGGCATATAAATACAGACATTGAACACACAAACATGAATTTTAAGAGTGACAACATCTAAATAATGCAGCGATTTCAATATTGATATAATTCAAAAAATAATAATTAAAAAAAAAATTGGAATGAATAGAAAATAAATTGGTGTTAGTATATAAAATATGATTATAGTATCGAAAATGAATTTTTTATCCAGCGAACAGCGGTATGAGGAATGGTAGTATGCTACTATCACTATTAGTTTTTCTTTTTAATGAAGAATGTCGAATTCATAGTAGACGAAATTTTTTTTATGTCACAAGGGCAGTGGGAATAATGTGTAAATTTCCAAAGCGTAGTGGGGGTAGTGCGTTTTTCGGAAATTCACACATTATTTCCACTGTCTCTAGTAACATAAAATATAGTTCAATACATGTACCCAATCAGAGAGCTCGCTCACAACTCATTTGAAGAGCGCTTGCCCCTCTAAATTCGTTGTGAGCACACTCTCTGCCTGGGCACTTGTAACGAAATATACGATTTCCACCAACTTTTTAAACAGCATCACGTGAACATTCTAGAATTTTTTTTATTGTATCAGTAACCAGTTTACCAGTTTTATGTTATAATTATTATTGATCTAATAAACATAATATTTGAAAAAGGGTTAAGAACTTTTTTAGTATTTCCCATTTTATAAAGAAATGACCTTACATTTGCTATATTGTCCTCCCAAAAAAATGTCCTTCAAAACTATTATAAATAAAAAAAAACTCATTATGCGGGCGATAAAGTTTTTCAACGCACTTCATTTGAGCCTATTACAAAGTCTTTACGTTAGTAAGTTCATAAGTTATCAACGTTTTTTTTTTCGTTCGCAAATACAATACTGCGGCTAAGCTATTAGGCTCCTAGGCTCATAAAAAGTATTTTTTTATCTTTATCGCATTAAAAAAAAAAAACAAACTTGAGTCAAATTAACATGAAAGTAAAATTTTCGCTTTAATATGTAGACTGTCCTATTTTAATTAGATAATGGATTTTTCACGAAATATATGACTTGAATTAAAAAATGATTCAAGTAAAAGTTGTATGGTATGGAGGGGGACAGAGAAAAAAAAAAAATAAAAGAAAAAATTCGAAATGGCGGTGTTTCAGGTATGAACATAGTTTTTTTAAATGGATACTACATTTTTTTTTTGTACCAAAAAGTTTTTTACGTTAAAACTAACACTTTTTATCGAAGATTTTTCAATAGAATGACTTTTTTTTCAGCCCGATTTTACCTGTTGATGGATTTTCCTCAAAAAATATGGCTTTAACTAAGAATGATATTTTAAAAAGTTGTAGCGTTCAAAAAGACGAACACGAAAAAAAAAAAAAAATTTCTTAAAAAGTCAAAAATGTCGGAGGTTGGAGAATGAACATCGTTTTTTTTGAGGTTAGGTGGTAATCTTCTTTTACTAAAAAATTCTTCACATCAGGACTAACACTTTTTCTGAATAAATTTTTTCGGAAAATTGATTTTTTTTTTCGAAACTTCGTTCATGCTTCTAACTTTTTTTTTTTTTTTTCGTGTTTGTCTATCTGAATGCCACAACTTTCCTAAATATCATTTTCAAATTATAGCCATATTTTTTCAGGAAAATCCATCATCAGATAAAATCGGGCCGAAAAAAAAATGATTCTATCGAAAAATTGTCTCAATAACAAGTGTTAGTTTTGATGTAAAAAACTTTTCGGTAAAAAAAAAAAATATACTATCCATTTTAAAAAACTATGTTTATACCTGAAACTACACTATTCTGAATTTTTTGAATTTTTTTTCTTTTCTTTGTCCCTCTCCAAACCCTACAACTTTTACTTGAATCATTTCTCAATTTGAGCCATATTTTTCAGGAAAAATCCTTTATCCAATTAAAATGGGAGAGTCTGTATCATATATACCATATATACCATATATACCATTCTTGACTGCAAGGGATGTTCCACTTATACATGTATTTGACATTAATGACAAATATTGATTGATATTATCAAAGTTATGATTAGATGAACTTCGAAAAAAGTCTGCGCGTGCATCAGTTGATATTCAAATTTAAAATATGTGGACAATAGATTTTATGAGTGGACACCCTCTCGAAGTTTTGCTTTTGTTTGTCAAAGTTGTGTTTTCGATTTTTTGTGTATATTTGCAGTAAGTTGTAGTATCAAGATTTTCAATTACATTCGTGATTGGATTAATTTTTTAACATAGTCTTTAGAATATGTATCAGTTTGTTGATTTCCAAAAGGTTCGTACGAAAGTTGAGTATCTATTGCCAATTTTATGGCATTAAGTTGCATTTTGTTTAGTTTGTTGGTTCCTTGAGACTAGCTGATTGAAGATATGAAATAAAAAATTGCATCAACCCCCGGGAAAGGGTTGAAAAAAAATAAATAAAGTTTATTTAAAAAAAAAAAAACAGAAAAAATAGTTTTATAGGGATAGAGTTTAATAACTTTTTGTAGGGAAAAAAATTTGCAATTTTTTGGTATTTTCAATTTTTTATTTTTTATAGAAGGGTTAATTTAATATTAGGGTTCAAAGGTTGAATTAGTCGCGTAATCGTTGTGAGTAGTGGGGGAGCTAAAGGTTTCAGGGGAATGTGTCTTGTCTTCTTCAAAACAAAATGAAAAGAAAAGAAATCAATTAAGTATTAAAATGGTAATTCAATTTTTAAATAATAATTTTACAATAAACAATTAATTTTATTCTTATTTTTCGAGTGAAAATTTTTTTTTTACATAAATATTGAAGTTTGTCTTGTCCTCTTTAAAACAAACAAAAAAAAAAAAGAAATCAATCAATTATTAAAATAGAAATTCATTTTTTAACTAATAATTTTACAATAAACAATTAATTTTATTGTTGTTTTTTGAATGAAAATTTTTTTTATAAGATTATATCATAGAAAGTTTTGAGCCTTTTAAAACAAAAAAAAAATTTTTGAAATCGGTCAACTATTGAAGGTAGTATCCAATTGTTAATATTAATTTAACAATAAACAACTGATTTTGTTATTATTCTTTGGCCGCGGATGCTTCAATACGAATATCTGTTCACAGTTCAATTTTAAAGAAAAAAAGAAAGAATATTTAAAAAAGACAGATATAGTACGAACCGAAACAACGAGCGTGGCTGAGTGTGACCAAGTGTGAGTGTGACATACATATACTTTCCTCTCAACTTTCCCCTGAAACCTTTAGCTCCCTCACTACTCACAACGATTCCGCAACTAATTCAACCTTTGAACCCTAATATTGAATCAACCCTTCTATGAAAAGAAAAAACTAAAAATACCGCAAATTTTTTTCACTACGAAAAGTTATTAAACTCTATCCCTATAAAACTATTTTTTCTATGTTTTTCTTTTCAAAATAAACTTTATTTATTTTTTTCCAACCTTTTCCCGGGGGTTGATGCAATTTTTTTTTCATATCTTTAATCAGCTAGTCTCAAGGAACCTACCTATATTTTTCATTTCTCTTATTGAGAAATTGAACGAACTTCGGAGTTTTATGACTGGACTATTATGTATGGTAAGAATTCGGGAGCTTTTCATGAGATATATTAGAAGTTATGATTCAGGATCTACTCCCCGCCAGTGGTGTGAAGGCACAAGATGATTGAGGATAACTGACGGGTTCTGTTGATAAGATAATTCAAGTGGTCATTGAAGTATAATTCAGTGCCTAAATCTACGAAGAACAATTTTGCATATTGGCATTGCCATTGATATTTTCATTTCATTAACCGAAAACTCGGTAAAACGGGCCAGCAAGGAGTTGCACTATAAAACTTGCTTCTCATCACCAAAACCAGTCGTCGGAGGTATAAAATTCATCGAAATGTACTTTTTCACAGCCCAAACTTTATTTCTGACACTTATTTAACTTATATCTTGAAGTCACTGAATTCATTCCTAGTTATATATAATTATACTACTTATAATCCCAGATCATCGGCCAATTTCCGATAATTCAATACGATGCCTTCAATACCGAATGGCACTGTATCGAATCGTGCAAAAGGCCCACGTTCTTACTCGAGTAAGAATCTTTTTTACGTGCGGTGATTCACCCTGCTTATTACGAAATTCATGAATCGTTGACTTTTTGTGGCAACCTTATTGAAAATTTACCAGACCAGGCTTGCCTCATAAGGGTACAACCAGGGCACAATGACAGACATCTGGCGGATGTTTGCTGAAAACATTATATATTCATGAGTGCGAAAAAAACGAGAGATTAGAAAGAGAATACTGTTTCTCACTTCCACTCAAGTATTTAGACAAAGACAAAAATTTATTATCCTCTATTAATTAAAATTGAATATTAAAACCTATACCAAATTTGGGTGATGATTTTTCGTCTTTTTTTCTAGTTTTATCTTTTAGTTTTTGGTAAATATGGCATTATTTTTTCAAGTATTTCGATGGGGTATTATGTAAAACCAAACATCGTTTTCCATAAGAGCCTATGTTTAACCTCGAAAAAAGGACCATCTTTAACAGTTAATCAATCAAAAAAACATATTATAACAAAAAATCTGATTAAAGAAAAAGGTGTATCGTTATTTCAATTATGTAGTCTATAAAATTCGTGAAATCGTCATTATTTTTAATTTTTCTTGGTTGTCCCTTAATACTAAACCATTACGATCTAAATAAGTAACGCTTTATCGTCAAGTTTGTATCCGATTCTGGTCGATATACCTAACAATATGATAAGGCTGAAGAAAAAATACACGGTCAGAATAAAGAGTCAATGAAGGTTCCTGGGGTGCTATTCTTGGTCCCGTATTGCGGGAGTTATTGCGGGTCCCGCAATAACGATTCGCCGACAAGAAATGTTAGTCGCAACAGAAAAACATGAAGGCGCTTGTTGTTGCTTTCATGTAAATTCTACCTTATTTTTGCATTTGCATACGACTATGGCAGCTTCACATGAAAGCAACAACAAGCGCCTTCATATTTTTCTATCGCGACAAACATTTCTTGGGCAATACGGGACCAAGAATAGCACCCCAGAAATGAATAAATTCTTACTTTTGACGATAAGGTCAGCTGTACTGCTTGCTTCACCTACTTGATTCTCGACAATACAAGTGTACCGGCCAGCATCACACACATTGACATTCCTCAACTCTAAGCATACATGATTGTGTTCAAACAAAGTCTTGATTCCTTCATTTAATTCCTGGCCATTTTTTCTCCAATAAACTTTCGGTGGTGGATAACCTAAAATAGTTTAACATATTATTATTATTATTATTATTATTATTATTATTATTATTATTATTATTATTATTATTATTATTATTATTATTATTATTATTATTATTATTATTATTATTATTATTATTATTATTATTATTATTATTATTATTATTATTATTATTATTATTATTATTATTATTATTATTATTATTATTATTATTATTATTATTATTATTATTATTATTATTATTATTATTATTATTATTATTATTATTATTATTATTATTATTATTATTATTATTATTATTATTATTATTATTATTATTATTATTATTATTATTATTATTATTATTATTATTATTATTATTATTATTATTATTATTATTATTATTATTATTATTATTATTATTATTATTATTATTATTATTATTATTATTATTATTATTATTATTATTATTATTATTATTATTATTATTATTATTATTATTATTATTATTATTATTATTATTATTATTATTATTATTATTATTATTATTATTATTATTATTATTATTATTATTATTATTATTATTATTATTATTATTATTATTATTATTATTATTATTATTATTATTATTATTATTATTATTATTATTATTATTATTATTATTATTATTATTATTATTATTATTATTATTATTATTATTATTATTATTATTATTATTATTATTATTATTATTATTATTATTATTATTATTATTATTATTATTATTATTATTATTATTATTATTATTAATGGGGAAAATTTTGACTTGAAAAGTTTCTTTTTGTACACTTACCATCGATGAGACCTTCAAGTACTACATGATTGCCTTGATCAACAATCATACCAGTAACAGGGGATACGAATCTAGGTGCTACGGTTTTTCTCTTTTGTTTTTGTATTCGTGGTGTTGCTTCTGTTGAAATCTTCATATTTTCATGTTTAATAACACCTATAGTGTTCGTTTGTAGTCGATCGATTTCTTCCCTTTTAATGCACTGAAAAGGATTAATTTTGTGTTATTTCATTAACATACTTTCAGAATATACACATAAAAGTTCGTTTGGTGACTGGGAAAGTTTTTGCTGGAACTGATTAATACTTTCAATTTAAGAAGTTCTATTAATTTACGATTGATTCGTCGATCGGGAATTGCGGGTACATCGGAAGACGCATCTAAATTTAGCTGCGCAGAAATTCAAGTCTACCTCCCAGAGCAATTTTTTTCCGACATTTAATACCTTCGCGGTAAAATATATATGAGACCAGTCAAAGAAAAAAAAAGCTACGGGACATCGAATATATACGAACCATAAAAAAATGGGGGATTATACGTCGATTGAAAAAGTTTAGCCTAAGTAGTTTCTCATGAATTTTTTTCTTTTCTATCTGATTAACTTGGGAAATTTTTTTCATTTTACTAAAAAAACTATAATTTCAAAACTCATTATCATTTTGAGATTCTGAAAATAGCATTTAAAAGATGAGATACAGACGCATAAAAAACGTTAAAAATATTTTAATATTGGAAAATTTCAAAACAGTTACAGTCAAAAAGTTTTTTCTAATATGTAACGAGTAAATGCTCCTGCGCATATTTCGGTAATTTCCACCACATTTACTTGTCATATGACGTTATGAATGTTTCAGTTATTTGTGAGGTAAGGAAATCCGTCAACATTACTTTGATTCCGGCCAACCAACTAATAAGATGTGACCGTAAACAACCAATGAAATATATTGCACACGTGGCTTGTCACATATATAATTTGTTCTCCAATATTACTTTGTTAATCGTTTTGTATTTATTTATCTTGAAAATCATCTTTGTCATATCAATTGAACATATAACACCATTTATAGATATTTAGAGACATTACCAAGGCGAGGATGTTTGAATGTTGACTTGGCCTTTTGAGGTCGCTATGGGAACCTAGTAATTTATTCAAAAAAATAGAACAATATTTGGCAGCTTGGGGTTATAAAAGTTGATGATATTAAAAACATTATACATTTGTTTAATTAAAATTATGACAGATGGCATGAGTGTCTATGACCCTACGCCCGTATACGGTCTAATATTAGTTTTTTGAGGTAGTGGGAATTATTTTAAGCAGACGGTATAGACCGTATACGGCCTAATAACGATTTATATTGAGACTAAAAAACATATTTTATTGGACCGTGTACGCTTTTATTATTCTACGGTATCGATCGTATACGGTCTGCTAAAAATAATTCTCACTACCTCAAAAAACTAATATTAGACCGTAAACAGGCGTAGAGTTATAGACATCACTAATGCCATCTGTCATAATTTTAATTAACCACATGTATAATGTTTTTAAAGTTTTTTTTTAATAAATATGCTGCCCTGTGTCCTAGAGGTTAAGGCGTTTGCCCGGTATGCAAAAGACCCGGGTTCGAATCCTGGTGAGAGAACTTCTTATTTTTTCCAAGTTTCTGTTTTTTTCAACCAGCATAAAATGTAAAAAATTTCAAATCTACTGTTTTTTATTCGACAAAATATTCAATTTCTTCAGTTGGATTTTCTTTATGATAAATTTTTCAAAAAATTTTCACATTCCTCTTCAAAATCATAATTGGCCATATGTCTAATTTACTCGATTTGGAATTGTCCAGTCCATCACAATGGAATTGTAAATCGATCTCATTTTGGTCATGTGCTTCTGGGTTAATGCACAGCCTTGCTGGATATCACATTAAGTAAACTGACAAATGGTTCCATCGCAATCTGTTATAAGTTGTATCAGCTCCTGCTGTCCCCAGAAATGTTAAATATTTTGGTTAACTGTTTCCACCAGGCCAATCTCGTCACAAGCAGTGCATCCACAGCTACATGAGAAACTTTCTGTCTGAGGGCCCACTCAATTAAATTGATTCTCCTGGTCAGATTATCGTAAATTTCTTCAATATCATTATTGCTATCATTACCACTATCTTCATTATTACCATCATTAGAACCATTATTGACATCATTATTATCACTGTTTTCATAATTATCATCAGTATCAATAGAGCAATGAATATTATTATCATCATCATCATCATTGCGAAAATCAACATCAACATCATCATTTTAAGGAGTGTTCAATGCATCTGATGAACCATTATCTTCATCAATGCAATTGCTAATAGCCCTGCTATTACATTCAGAGTTACTATCATCAATCCATGATTCATTTCCAAGATTATCTGTATCGCTTTTACTTTCGGATATAGCCTCACTATTATCATTATCGTCATTATTTTCACCTTCAAGCCTTACCTTTCTTAATCTATCTTTGTATTTTTTCATTCGATTTTTCACCAACTTTGAAGATTTATCAAATATTTATCAAAGTTATATACTTAGATCGTACGTTATGATGTATATTAATGAAAATAAATATTTGGCAGACAACTAGTAGATGTATAATTTATTATGATAAAAATATAAATCATACGCAGTGTTAGGTATTTCGTAAACGTGTTATACATTCATATATGTAGTACGTGTAGTACATTTTTTGCTGTACTGATTATTTTTGTAACTGACCTCTCTTTTTCAAATCAAATAAATGGCACTTTCGATCAAAAAATTGCTAGTCAGTTATTAGATGTCAATTAACTAATCATCCTACCGATATAATAATTTTCATCAAAAAAGCCAGTCTGAGCTTTCCAGAGTGATATTAGTCGGCACAAATTGTAACATATTCGTTATGAAACTTTAGCGATAAGCAGATTCTTTATAAAGTGGCATGTCCACATGATAAATTATTAGTTCTTTTTCGTGCGAAATTTGCATGCAAGACCCCTTATCATCGGACATTACAAGATTTTACGTAGATATCAGTGATAAGTTCAGTAATCTCTACCCCAGTAGGAAAAATCTTTCTAGATTTTCTTTGGATTTCTACGCAATTCAGACTTTCGGAGATATTTTTCTCGAGTTTTTTCAGATTTTCTCCAGATTTTTTCCGGATGTTCATATCTCCTGAAATAATATAGATAGGATCTTCGTATCGAAACCAAATTGAAGCTTAGGAGAAATACTTGACGCATCTTTTTGTAAGAAAAACTAGGTTTTTTTTTTGTCATGATACCATATACTTGAAAAAATTAAACCAACTTTGTATCTCATAGTGAGAAGAACCGCAAAGGGTTTCGCCGGAGTTTTGAAAATTTTGAATTTTCAACAGGGAACTAATTTTTTTTTTTTTATTCATTTTTCCATTTTTTTTCTGTTGGTTTTTTTAAACGACAATTCCGGGAAAAATCCAAAGATATTATGAAAATAGTCGGGAGATTACTCCGTAAATATCTCCGGAAGACTTAATTGCGTAGAAATCCGGAGAAAATCCGGAGAGATTTTTTCCACCAGGGTTAGTGATAAATAGTCTTACATGCAAGATCTTGCCGTAAAATCTAGCGTGTGGACACACCGCTTGAAGGAAGACAATGATGAACACACTCATTATATCTGTAAAGCTGTTGTACTTCTGAATGTACTGACTCTGTGCAGTTTATATACGTTTGTAAATTGCATTTGCTGAGTCTAGCCTAAAGATCGTAAAAGAACCATCTTCATCACATCTGATTGAAACATACTATTTTTTGATAGGAGTATTGGAATAGACGCCATTATGCGCCAATTTACTGCATGAGAAAAGAATTTCTGCAAGATAAAGCAAGTGAAAAAAGAAAATAAGTTTACAAAAAATATGTATTTGATGATGATGATAATTAAGATTACCATTATGATCAAATTTATCATGTACATTATAAAAATGAAATTATAAAAAATTTAGTAACGGCTGCATTCTCTTTGAAAATTGAAAATTTTCAAAACTCCGATGAGAGGACGCGTTAACCCCGAAATTATAATTTTTATTCATTATTATATTACAATTATTCATCAATTAAATTAATTTATATTAAATTTATTTATGAAACTTTAACCTCCAATTTTAAAAAAATAGGATAAACAAAAAATAAATAAACCAAGTTGATTCCTAGAGTTGTTGAGTGCTACCATCTGCCATCTTAAAAAAAAATATAATGGTAAAAATGAGTGGGTATTATCCTCTACAGTCACTAGTGCACATGCGTACGGCAAAAATAATGATGGAAAAAAAATAATGACTTTTTAAATCTTCATTAATTGTTTAAATAATTAACTAAAAAATCTCATATTATAGTCAAAAAATTTGTTAGAAAATTTTCTACATGCTGTTAAGCCGAAGAAACATATTAAATGATTTCTTCGTGGTTCTTTTTATTTTATAAACTACTCACTCCGATATTTTTTATTAACGATCGCTCATTATGAAAAAACTAGTTGAAAATATTTCGAATATAGCTTTCGTTGTAGATTTTTTGACGGGAAATCCATTAAGACTAAAAAAAAATCCCTTAATTAATTTTTAAAAAACTATTTTTAATTATTTTTATGACATCCTTTACTGTAATCTGTGAAATTTTTGCATTCATGATTTTTTCTCAGTTTTCTAAATATTTCGTTTCGACGATTTTGCTAAATTTTTCTTTCGTCATTTGTAAGCTAAATGATAACCCGAAAAAGTTTATTCTTATCAGAGGCTCTAGCGCTCGTCGTGATCTATAGTTTAAGCCTTCGAATAATGTAGCTTAATTATTATGGAAGCTATGAGTGGTATTCATAAAACATATAGTGAAAGCAATACTATGGTGGAACGCTTCGCGTCAATTCCACCTCCGTAATATATAGTTGATTAAATACTATGCATATTTTTATTAAAAAAAATACGTTTTTTTGAAAATAATTATGATCATAACATAACAAAACGATTGAAAAATATCATAGTATTCAGTTTTATATATTAAACTTAATATTATTTTTAGTTTTATTTTTCATAGAAGGGTTGATTTAATATTAGGGTTCAAAGGTTGAATTAGTTGCGTAATCGTTGTGAGTAGTGAGGGAGCCAAAGTTTTCAGGGGAAAGTTGAGAGGAAAGTATATGTATGTCACACTCACACTTGGTCACACTCAGCCACGCTTGTTATTTCGGTTTGTACTATATCTGTCTTTTTTAAATATTCTTTCTTTTTTTCTTTAAAATCAAACTGTGAACAGATATTCGTATTAAAGCATCCGCGGCCGAAGAATAATAACAAAAGCAATTGTTTATTGTGAAATTAATATTAACAATTGGATACTAGCTTCAATAGTTGACCGATTTCAAAAAATTTTTTTTTGTTTTAAAAAGCTCAAAACTTACTATGATATAATCTTATAAAAAAAATTTTCATTCAAAAAACAACAATAAAATTAATTGTTTATTGTAAAATTATTAGTTAAAAAATGAATTTCTATTTTAATAATTGATTGATTTCTTTTTTTTTTTTTGTTTGTTTTAAAGAGGACAAGACAAACTTCAATATTAATGTAAAAAAAAATTTTCACTCGAAAAATAACAATAAAATTAATTGTTTATTGTAAAATTATTATTTAAAAATTGAATTACCATTTTAATACATAATTGATTTCTTTTCTTTTCATTTTGTTTTGAAGAAGACAAGACACTAGAGTATTCAATAAATGTTACAGATTATAAAATTTTGAAAAACATTGTAAATATTACCCAAATTTTGTGTTTCATATTTTTTTTTTCTGAATTTCAATTTAAAGCTGCAGATTTTACCAAAAAAATATTTAAATTGTTGGTGTGTGTTTTTTTTGTATTTTTTACGGCATTTGTTCGTAAAATTTGCATTTTTAAAAAATGTAATTCAAATTTATTTTGAGTAAAATAAAAAAATCAATTTCTAATATTTTGTATTGTTAAGTTTTACCCAATAAAAATATAAAATTCACAAAAAAAAATGTTTTTCAATTTTTGTATTTAAAAATGTAAATTTTGAAATAAATCGTTATGGATTCCACAATCGCAAAAAAAAAATGCAAAATTTACTAATTATTTTTCTCCGTGTTTTTTGTTTGAAAGTAAGGTCAAGTTTCCTTCGTTACAATATTCTCCATCTACCACTCTCTACTTTTTCATGTAGTCATTAATTAAAAAAAACCTGAATTTTCCTTCATAAGCTTCGGTACAAAAATGTACCAGTTTTACAAATAAACTGAAAAATACCTTCTCGATCGGTAGTCTTTCTGTTCGATGTTTCATGGCTGTTTTAGTGCTAACGATTAGATCATAAGTTTTGCTCGCGTCTCGTAATATTTTATTAGTTGAAAATCTGTCAGCTCTTAACAGAGAACATCCAGAGAGTATTGGTTGATCGTTTAAGTCCATATTTGTAGAATTTTTTTTTTCTTGTAATCAACTCTTCATTAACCAAGGATCTATTTTTCCAGGGTTATTTTTTACTATCCGTTGAACTTTTATAAGTGGATGAAGATTGCTGTCTGAATTACCAACTTTTCTTTGAGCACTTATATTCTAATTCTGAAAACATAAATAACATCAACATAAGAAAACAATATGGTTTAAGAAATAGCATCCAGAAACGAGATTTAGACTCTGCTCAGTATAGATGCCCGATACTTCATATGGCACAAGTAACTATTTGCGGTTGACACGACTCGATTCGTATGAGATAATCTATTTTATATTTTCTATTTTGTATTTTAGATATTTTTCGATCACATTACATACTATTCGTAATACGTTCAGAACTGAAGTTCTATAACATTTTTTTACAAACTTAAAAAAATTCTTTCCACAAAATTGTCTGAATTATACACTGAAAAAAAAAAATTCTACCGGATAGAACTTTCATTCTGTGAAATTTTTAGTTCTGAAAGTAGAAAAAAAATTCTTCTTATGAATGGAAAACTTCTAGTTAAAAGACAAAAAAATTCTTGAAACATGACAAATTGAGTTTTGAAATGAAACTAAATTAGTTTTGAAAAAAGAAAAATTATTCTTGTAATAATAAAAAAACTTCTTGAAATGAATGCAAAAAAGGTCTTGAATGTAGAAACATATTTCTTTAAAAAAATCTCCTTGTTTTTACTTCAAGAACAACAGTTCTAAATTTTAGAACAAGAGTTCTTGGGAATAATCAGGTTGTGTCTCAAATTGAGAACGAAAAGATTTCTATCAAGTCAAAATTAGATTTAATTCAAGAAGTAAATTACTACTGATTTAAATAGAAAAAAATTCATTTATTCAACATTACTTTTGTTATGCAACAGAAGTACAGTGCAACTTTACATTGAGAGCAATGTTTTTTTTTCCTAAACTAATAACCTATGAGAGAATTCGAACTCTCGACCGACGCAAACCACGAAATCTTAAACCTAACGACTTTCCCATCGAGCCACGAGCGCATGTACGGGACGAGACGAAAATTTCTGTTCTCATAAAGCATGACATTCAAGAAAGAAGATTGAGTCATATTCGAATTAAAAAACTAATGTTTAATAATAAATACTCAAGAAAAAAAAAAAAAAAAATTTAATAGAAAACTAATCTTCAGTCGGTATTTATTTTTTATATTTCTATCATATTATTATTAAAGTAATACAAACATCGAAAAAGAATATTTTATTATGTCTTATAAGTTGTCTTATGATATATGTAAAAAAAATAATAAGCAAAACATTTTTCTTCTGACTCGTTAATAAAATTAACCTTCATTTGAATATGACTTATTTCTTTTTTTAAATGTCATGCTTTATGAGTACATAAATTTTCGTCCCGTTACGTGGCTCGGTGGGAAAGTCTTTAGGTTCAAGATACCGTAGTTTGCGTCGGTCGAGAGTTCGAATCCTCTCATAGGTTATTAGTTTAGGAAAAAAAAACATTGTTCACAATGTAAAGTTGCACTGTACTCCTGTAATTAACGAAAGTAATGTTCAATAAATAATTTTTTTTTCTTATTTCAATCAGTAGTAATTTACTTCTTGAATTGAATCTAATTTTGACTTGATAGAAATCTTTTCGTTCTCAATTTAAGACACAACTTGATTATTTCCAAGAACTCTTGTTCTAAAATTTAGAACTGTTGTTCTTAAAGTGAGAACAAAAAGATTTTTTTAAGAAATATGCGTCTACATTTAAGACCTTTTTTGCATTCATTTCAAGAAGTTTTTTTATCATTACAAGAATAATTTTTCTTTTTTCAAAACTAATTTAGTTTCATTTCAAATCTAAATTTGTCATGTATCACGAATTTTTTTGTCTTTTAACAAGAAGTTTTCCATTTATAACAAGAATTTTTTTTCTTTTTTCAAAACTAAAAATTTCCTAGAACGATAATTCTATTTTCAAGAAGTTTTGTTATCAAATATAGAATTTTTTTTTTACAGTGTATTGAGCAGGCAGCTGACGATCTGTCGAATAATATCATTATGGATTGTCGCAATCTATAAAAGTAAGATTATTCTGATATTCAGCCTATACACAATCCAACGTGTGAAATTAATTGAAATTGAATTAAAAATAACTTCATTAGACCGTAACTGACTATTCGAATATCTAGAGTCTCGGAATTTGTGCTGAAATAAAACATTCACTAGTTGCACATTAACTTTGATAGCTACCTAAGTCCGTCAATTGGAATTTGACTCGTTCAGTTATATGGGGAATCTTGGAACAATAATGTCTTCTATTCGTTGACATTATTCGAAAGAATATATAATTTTGATGAAACTTAACGGCTCAATTTTGACGATTTTTGTAAGGTAACATAGTGTAGATACTACATTGAAAATAAGATATATAACCGTATAAAAAAAAAACTTAGTAGATACAAATCGGTCAGTATTGATTTCTTAAATGCACTAATGATATATCTTAGAAAGCTTGTAATACGAACGGTCTATTTGACGAAAAAGTCCAACTTATCGTGAATTTTCATCTCGACATCTTCGCATCCTGATAAAAATCAAGTATTCTAAAAAAATTAAATTAAGAGCACTTACGTAAAGTTTCTAAAACTAATCAACAGCCACTCACTAAACTTAAGACAAATTAAATGTGCTCTTTACTTGAAATTTTTATCGCGTCACTATTCTGTTTCACGACAGAAATAAAGCAGCTTCCAAATGCTGATGTAACTGTGTTAGCGTCATTGATGATCTGAAAATGTGGCAGTATAGTGGGGCCATGTGGTAATCAACGTCGTTTGAATCACCATTGTCTAACGAAGAAATTTATAAAAAAATGCAAATTGAAGGTAGAAGGAGGCTAGCCCGGAAATAAATCTTGCAAAAACATTTGAACACCTAATTCAAGTAATAATAAAAAAAATCAATCATTCCTATGAACTTGTATTGTAAATAATGTGTTAGGGCTTTTGCATAATTGTAGATATTGTTGACCCAATTTCGTCAACTAAGATTTACTACTTGGTTAGAATCAAAATACCTTCAAGTCATAAAAATCGGATTTTAATGATTGAATTATGTAAATTATCAGATATTTATGTTCATGATATGAAACTAGAATATAATAGTGTTGTGAAATAACTTAATATTTGTCTTGATGAGTTTTCATTGTGGATTTATTAAGTATCACATGTGTGTTCTCAGTCAGATGCTAATTTGCATAAACTGTATATGAACTCTGATAATTTAATGTCAACTGATCTTACAAGAAAAGTGATATTCTCTACAGTAACACTGATTTTGAATTATTCACTTCTTGCTTTAACTGACATTAATGGAAAATAATTGTCTAGATTACAAACATCCTTCAATTCTCGTGGTAGATTTATATTTAAAAAAAATTTTCATAAAATCTCGGGGGAACCCCGAAACAATGGCATTTGTTGCCAGCACTGATTTTTTCACATTAAACAACCAAGAAAATTTCGGGGTATGCCCTCACAGATATCGGAAAGGTCAGTTTTTGTAAGCAACGTTTTTTTGTTAATGTTGCGTACTCAATATCTGAGAGTAACCATATATAGGAATCGTATTTTTTCGTTGTCTTGTAGTGTGAATTTCGGGATAGCACTTAAAGAAATATGAAGCCAACTTACGGAAAAAGCTGTACTTTCAATATTATTAATGGTAAGACAATTGTACACGGTGTAAAATAAAAGGTCGAACTTACAAAAAAAAAAGTAGATTTTTTTTTTTTTTTTTCAGAATTTTGGCAACGTTCAGGACTCGATCCACTATACCCTAAACGCTACCTCATTCTAAAAAATACGTAAACCGTGCTTTATACGATTTAACCACGAACGCGAGTTGACAAAAGAAAATTTTATTCTACTTGAATTGACACTATGATAAGAGCTTACGCATAAAATTTTTATTGTTATAAGTAAAAATGATTGTGGGAAATTGCTTAGTAGTTCATAAAGATGACAATACAATTTATTTAGTATCATCAGTTTCTGACACATTTGCCAATAGTATTTTGATTCATTATAGAAGATGTAGCTTAGGAAAAGATAAAACTAGATCAAATGTGTTGTTTACTAAATAATTTCCTCAGCCTTTTACCACAATTATTTCAATTTATTTTGGCGGATAGAGCTAGATTGAAATTACTAGCTAATTTATTTGGACATTTATTTATTGAACAAATAAACATGTTTATTTGTTCAATAAATAAACATGTTTATTTGTTCAATAGATAAATGTCCAAATAAATTAGCTAGTAATTTTAATCTATTCTTTGGTATTTTATTTGTCAAATAAATTAGAAAAAACTAAGGAAAAGCAGGAGCTAAGGAAAAGATAGAGCTAAGGAAATAATGTAGCTTACCATTTAATTTTCTTTGCTACACTAATTCCTTAGCTTAATCTTTTCCTTATAAGCTGTAGCTACTGCTTTTTCTCAGTATTTCAATTTATGAAAATTGTTAAAAAAAATTTTATAAGCCATCTAGACTCGCAGGTTTATTATGTGTAAACATCTTCGACGGGTTGCTGTAATTTGACTTAGAATTTCATTTATAAAAATATTGTTTGTTTTTTTATTTTTTTTTTTCTATTTTTATACGATTATTGTTGTTCAGTAATTTTCAATAATGAATATTTTCAAAATTTTGATATATCTATTTTTTTTCTTTATTTAATGATGACAAACGATAGAACTCATCAAGTAGAAAAAAAAGTTTAATTAAAATTTTTTGATGAATCGAATAGCTTTCGAGTTATCGATATTTTTCTGGTGTTGGTGGTAATTTGTTTCGTAATTGATAATATAATGGAGCTAAGGGAAAGATGTAGCTAAGTAAAATATTTTGGCTGGTAAAAGTATAGAGGTATTGTTTGTTTGGCTCTGATTACAGCTAAGTAAAATACCTCATAGCTAAGTAAAAAATTTGGCTGGTGAAAATATATAGATATTGTGTGTTTTGCTATAATTGAGACCAAGTTAAAGATCACACGGCTCAGTGAAAAATCTAGCTAAGAAAAAGATGTAGCTGAGGAAAAAATTGAGCTGGTATAAATATGTTTCGCTATAATTGAGACTAAGTGAAGAATCTATTGGCTAAGTAAAAAATCTAGCGGTTTTATCCATTGCCGTTATTAAAATTTGAAAAAAAAAAAAATTTAATGTATCGAAATTCATAAATTATTATAAATCGAAAACTGTTCGAGATATCGAAATTTTTATCAGGAGATTTTTTTCTCCTTAAGAAGCTTCATTGATTGCCATTATTAAATTTTAGAATTAATCGTTATTTTAATAACTATTCGATATATAACCGATAAAAAGCCATTTTTTCTATACTTCAATTCCATTTTTAACCACTTTGCGCATGCGTAGGAATTTTTTCTGTATTTTTCCCGTAATTGTGAGAAAATTTCTTATAAGAAATAAACATACTTAAATAATTTGAAATCAATAAATATCGACAAATAAAATATCAAGACTCGATAGAGTCTCAAATTATTTTTTCCAGCGCGAGACTTTACAGAGTATAATATAAATAAGTTGCATGGGTATGACGTCACGAATTTTTAATTGCTCAATAACTTACTCATTATTAAATATAAATTAAAACTAAAATTACTTTCCTCATTAATATCAATATTTCCTTATCCAATGAGCCCAGTCTCGAATTTCTCCGATATATAGTTAAATAGATATGATTACCCGTAAAAGCCAGGTACAAGATTTTATTGAAAAATAAATATTTCGTTGAAATTGCCCGATTCTGCATTTTTCTCTTCCCAGATCTGGTAACGGATGTGACGCCTGAATTTTTTTTTTTTTTCCTTTCACTTTATACCCAACCTGCGACTGAAGATGTTTACACATCAATAAATAAAATAACAAGAAAAAGCAGTAGCTAGAGAAAAGATGAAGCTAAAAAGTTAATGTAGCTTATCATTTAATTTTTTTGGCTACATTAATTACTTAGCTCCATTTTTTTCTCAGCTACTGCTTTTCCTTGGTATTCTAATTTGTGAAAATAATCTGTAATCATTTTATTTATTAAATAAATAAAATACCAAGGAAAGCAGTAGCTAAGAAAAAGTTAAAGCTAAGGAATAAATGTAGCTTACAATTTTATTTTTTTGACTACATTAATTCCTCAGCTTCATACTGATAAAAATTAATATCTCGTGTGTTTGTCACACGTTTTTCATAGTCTATCAATTCAAATAAAAACTGTATATTGATGGATGAGTTTATATCAAATAAATTAAAAGAATACAATTAAGAATTCTTTCAACAAATTTTCGAAGAGTTATTTAAATTAGGCGCCAGGGGTCTTCTAGAACAGGTCAGAGGCTTAGCGCTCAGAGGCATTACAGGGGCTAGTAAGTCGACCCCTATGTGTGCTCTGGGAGCACTATTAGATATGCCCCCGCTACATCTAATAGTGAGGATAGCAGCACTGAGGGTCATGAGCAGACTTATGAGAAGCAACGTACCTTAGATCCTCCTACGCTAGTTTAGTCGCGGCATCGTTTTTCCAGTGTGACCTCCCGTATATATGGGCTACATATATTCCCGAGCAGAAATTAGATCCGGGCAAGCCAGCTTGTGTAAGGCAAAACGGATCCGTTTTCCCGGACTATTTCCGAATTTGAATCGGACTCAGACATTTTATTTAAAACTTTAAATCATGTTTTTTATTTTTTTTCCATTTGAAGAATTTCAATATTCATTAATCAATTGTTAGTGCACCGTAACAAGTAATAATCAGGCTCGGGAAGTTCGTCTGTTATTTCAGATCGCCGTCAGCACCATGGCAACATGGTGAAATATAGTTAGAAAAAAAGACGATCTGAACCTCGTATACGTCGGAAAAATGGCCTCAAAAAATGGTCTTTCAAAAAAGGCCTTATTTTTTTTGGCCTCTTAAAAATGGCCTTTAAAAAAAGGCCTTTTTTTTTTGGCTTCTTAAAAATGGCCTTTTGAAAAATGGCCTTCTAAAAATGGCCTTTCAAAAAAGGCCTCATTTTTTTTTGACCTCTTAAAAAAGGTCTTATTTTTTTGGCCCAAAGAAATTCTCTTCCCTCAAAAAATAAGGCTTTTTTTAAAGGCCATTTTTAAGAAGCCAAAGAAAATAAGCCATTTTTCAAAAGAACATTGTTAAGAGGCCAAAAAAAATAAGGCTTTTTTTAAAAGACCATTTTTTGAGGCCATTTTTCCGATGTACGAGGTTCAAATCGTCTTTTTTTCTAACTATATTTCACCATGTTGCCATGGTGCTTTCGGCGATCTGAAATAACAGACGAACTTCCCGAGCCTGGTAATAATATACCAATAATTAAAAATACGCCAGT
Organism: Aphidius ervi; assembly: GCA_015776835.1. Taxonomy (NCBI): domain Eukaryota; kingdom Metazoa; phylum Arthropoda; class Insecta; order Hymenoptera; family Braconidae; genus Aphidius; species Aphidius ervi. The sequence continues at coordinate 106,560 of MKYW01000120.1, read as the reverse complement.
ATTACAGTATTACACGGAGGGGAATAAAATAATATTAGGTTCTGTAGTACCAGTGGATGTTTCCGGATTTTTAATAAGATATAATATTTTTTTTTATATTTTTTATTATTTATACTATATATTTTAATGAAAGCACATAGTAAATTCAATCATATGTAATCAAACTACGAAACAAGATTATTTTTTACTGAAGTAATAGTCGAAAGTACTAATGAAATCTTTTTTTTAAATAAACTTTAGATACAAAGTGCTATGTGTAAATTAATGTTTATTATGTTAGCATAGTAGAATTGACAATTGACGCTCGTTAAAATAATCATTCAGTACCGAAATTCGAATAATGTTATTTATACTACTCATCAATTTTAAAAAACACGATTCCGGATTTAATTTTTATTGTGTTTTTTATATTAATTACGATATTTTACGCGAATTTTACTATGTTCACATGGTAAAGTATGCGGAAAGACGAAATACAAAACAAAAGAGTTAATTTCACGATAATTCCAGTTTCTTTCCGTAGCTGAGCGGTCTAAAGCGTTACCACGTCACTCTATACTTCGTCGGTTTAATCACCGGTCAGCGTGTGACAGAAAAAAGAAAAAAAAAACAAAACAAAAGCTTCTGCGTAATAATACAACAGAAAAAAAAAATAATAATTTTTTTTTTAATTTTTTGATCAAATATATTTTCAACTATACAACATAGTACTTTTTATTTTAAACATGGGCATTTTTACGATTGAGTATTATAACATTTACCACGTCTGATCAAAATTCTTAAACATAGTAAAACTCACCGTTTACATGATAAATGTTGCTAAATTTCCCAAAACATCCACCAGTACTATAAAACATAGTAAAATCCGCTGTTTTTTTTCAGTAAAACGTAATATTTTTTCTCTCCGTGTAGATATTTTCTGAGCTATACTCATAGTTTTGCATATCATTTGGTTTAATATAAACATATTGTGATTTCCTGTTGTAATCACCAATTCTTTTTTACTTTTAATATTGCTTCTAACTCCACTTGTATTACAAACGGAACATGTCAAGGGGAGCTAGAGGTATTGCACCCTAAACTATAAGTTGAGCCGGCACTATCCCGGAAGGGGAAAACACCGCCAATTTAATTTATTGAATAAAATAATAAAACAATTGAATGGGTGATATCGACAGAGTCCTAAAATTACCAGGATTCTCCCGATACCACTCATTCTATAATATTATAAGTAAAACAATAATAAGTCATTAAAATATAAATTCAGAGTCAACCACGTGGTGCAACGTAGCGTCATATTTGTTGTTTAATTATAATTTAAATCTACTTAAATTGTAAGCCATTCCATTGAATTGACTTATTGATTTATATTAAAATAAATAAAATAATATTCTAATAATCAACCACAAAGCCAAGCCAGGTTCAATCCAGGTCTATTTCTATCAATATTGTATGCATCAACGCCATTGTAAGTGATTTTATTTTAAGTGTTTTGTCCACGACTTTATAGTGTAAATTTAAAGTAAAATTGTGTCGAAATTACAAGTGTCTGTTACGTATCTGTAGAGTCAGTGTTTAGTCAGTAAGGGATTGAATCATAAGACAATAAGTAATTGTCCAGTGATCAATATAGCTACGATATTTCAATATTTTCAAAACACAATTTTGTCCACAAATTTTTTTTTTTAACCCTACTAATCAGTATTCATTGTCTAATCTAAAAAATTGTGATATATGGTCGAAAAAAGAATGGAAATCAGAATATTTGAAACATTTTTATTTTTCTTTTATTGTTATATTGAAACAAAACATAATAATTTTTTGTTGACAATTGATGATCATCAACAACATCAATTAAACGTGATTATCATGCTATCAAAAGCTTGATATGAATTTGTCACCAGATGAGAACAGTGGAACAGAAAAAAAAGTTGATTTCAATATAATAATAACTAAAATTATAATAACAGTTTTATATAATACTTGGGTTAAATTAATGCGGTTGGTGATCATTCATTTCACAACTGTTACATCCTGGCGTATGTTATGAACTGGTAAAATATGAAGAAATATATATTAGAGTGGACCAAAAAAAATTTTTTTCGTTATTTTTTTTCGCTTTTCGAGTATGTTTTTACTGGGGATAAAATAGAATTACTGTAATTTTTGCAAATTTTTTTGATCATATTTAGGGGTTGCGATCCATCCCTTGAATTTAAAAAATGACTTTTTTTACTGTTTTTAATTTTTTTCATATATAAATTTTAAATTAATAAAAAAGTTGTCAGTACAAAAATTGTTCGTTATTAATAGGTTTATTTGATTGTAATTTTTTTTTTGTAAAAAAAAAAAAATCTCAATAACTATTTAGCCCTTCAAAGTCAAAAATTTTATTAATTTTCATAAACAACCCCTAATAAGCACCCCTAAATAATTTTTTTAAGGGTTAAAATTACTTTTATCGTATTCCTTGGTTAATTTACTATAAAAAACATACATACATTTACCAAATTAGTTGAATTTTAATGGAAAAAAAAAT
>MKYW01000120.1:66614-94147 GCA_015776835.1 Aphidius ervi | reverse complement strand
CCGCGAATTAATCAAACCTTTTTAATCGTCACAGGGGGTCCTTGAATTATTTAATTAATTAATTAGGTCAATGTCACAGCAGGGGGTCTTTCAATTAATTGGAGCAATGTCGCCATGAGAGGTCTCGATTTTTTATAAGACGCCATATTGATTCTTTGTAAGACGTCATAATTTTTTTTCATCAGACGCCATATTGGTTTTTTTTTCATAAGACGCCATATTGATCTTTTATGGGCGCCATATTGGTTTTTGAAAGACGTTATTTTATGTCTTTATTATTTCTGAAAAAAAAAAATATTTTCCCTAACCGGCATTTGAACTCGGACCTTTGGCATGAGAGTTTGGCACGCTATCTTCTGAAACAAACAAGAGATTATGCTATATTCTATCGGTAAAAGAATATTCCTTTATGTATTATACAATGAAAAACTTAATCGCTTTCGGTAGCTCAGTTGGTGGAAGCAATGGACTGTAATTCGTTTGATTAAAATATGAGAGATATCCAGAGGTCGCTGGTTCGAATCCAGCTCGAAGGAATATTTTTTTTTCTATTTAATATAAAATAATGTTGATGGAATTAAAAAAAAAAAACTTTGTCTCGATGATGGTTCGAACTGAGGACCAATCATTTTATAGGTTGGAACCTTAGCACTCGCATCATCAAGACAAATTACAGAAAGTAATGTAAATAATTTCATTATTTCATCATCTCTTTGATGATTGTAAAATAAGTTGTGGAGGGGGTAAAAATGGTGGGGGTAAATCAGTAGTGGAAGGAATAGAAAAAATAGGGGAATGGTTATTCAGAGGTATAAAAAGAAATATCATCAGTTCAGAACTGGTCACTATACAGTTGAGTTGAGTTGAGTTGGATTGATATATTATAAAGCAAAATGTCAGCATTCATTGATTTTCAAGGATTTCAAGAACCACAAGGTTTATTTGTTGTGAAAGAGTTGGTTATCCAACCTTTAAATTCAAGATCTTCACCAACTATAAAAATATTCAAATCACCTTGTAAATCACATCTAACTGAAGAATATAAAAAAACTGTGAATAATTGTGAAAAAAATTATCATGGGATATTTTGGAAAGCTGGTCATGATCAATATAATAACGTATCAACAATAATCAATGAAGAATTAGTGAAGATAGAAAAAAATGCTTAACATTTATCTTACGATATAATCCAATGACAATATTTAATTTGGAAGAATTGGGTTGTCCAGATACAAAAATATTAGAGACAGAACATCCAGCAATATGACATATGAACTCACATTCCTTATGCAGTTCTTACAAATGTGCATATGAAAATGCACAGAGATATAAATATTGGTATATTAAAACATTTTCAACAAGAGCCAACATGAAAAAATCCATTTTACGTTTTTGTGTCGTTGAAAATATAACTGAATTGACACAAAAAGATATTGCTGCTCTTCCAGTGACTGCTATCATAAAATTTGCATCACATCAAATCGATGAAATTTGAGAAAAATTATCTGTAGAACAACGTTCAAATCCAACAATTTTAAAATTAAAACGATGCAAAAAACATCCAATACAAAATGATTGTGAAGATGAAGTTGGAATATCTTATTATGTACAAGAAAAAGATTGTTTAAAATGTAAAGAAAGAACTGACAATAAAGAATTGAATTTTATTTCTGAATAAATGATATAAAACCGAATCTTTTTCAGTTGTTAATTTTTTAGAATTATCCTTCCTTAGAATATGAAATAACAAAAAAAAAATAAAGATTTAGTTTGTATGATAAAATAATAGGAACAAGTTTCATCAAGTTTCAACATGTTTAAACAGGAAAAATAAAGATAAAAAAAAAAAAAAATACCTTCTAGATTTCATTGTTATAAAAATTGATGAATAGGATTATAAGAGATTATAAAGATTAAAAGATTAGAATAATCGGAAGTAAAAACTATTTTCTAAGAAGAAAAAATTTCTAGTAGGGATAAGCATCACCTGATTTTCTTTCTCCCACAAAATATCAACCAATCACAACGTTCCCCCACTCTTAGTGAAGAGAGGAAAGGGAACTTTTTCGTTGGTGGGGGACCTGAGATTTAGTATATATTCTCGTACACAGAGACTAAGCATCACTCTTCGTTCAGTCCATCAGCTGTAGTGCGCCCAGTCTTAGAAACCAACAAGTAAGTTTCATCATATATAAATTCATATTAACTTATTGATATTATCATTGTTTTTCAATTATTTTGTTAACTAAAAAAAAACTTTTCCATTTACAGATATCAAAAATGGGTTTTGCAAAAGCAAAAAAACTTCAAAAAGCTAACGAACGCAAATCATTGAAATATTTGAAAAGGAAAGTAGTTTATAAAATTACTAAACTACTACAACTACTAAAAGTAGCGAAATTTCCAACATTAAAGTATAGTCCAGCGCTAACAGTTGAAATCGACAATGAAAATTATGCATATCTACCAAAAAGATTTGCTACAATGTTATACCAACATTCTTTGATTTATCAACTGAAACTCCATTCAATTCATAGCGCATTTCATCAAATAAAAAACACATAGCATTATTGGCAAGCTTCAAAACAGAAAAATCAACAGCAGTGGCATCTGCATTATTTCGATTGACAACAGCAAATTTTTCACTTATATGTATATAACTTTTTGATGGTAAAACAAACAAATCTTGATTTTGTATTGATATTTTTATTTCATCACTATTATTGACACTGGTTGATCCAAATGATTGATGGGCATGTAGCTCATAGTTGGATATTTCATTGTTAAATTGAACTGGTGCGTTAATATCGAGAATATTTTCCTCACTCATTTTGACGTCTAAAACAATTAAGACAAGCTATATTTATCCAATTAAAGTTCCAAAATTTTTTATTACTTTTAGACCTAAACTTTGCAGATAATTTATATTCTGAGGTGTCAACTTCTTGACTGCTTGATTCAGACTGACTCGAGGTGTCCATGATGTGCTGCTTTTATACAAAGCCCCACGTTTTATAGCGCGTGAATTGAAGCAAATTCACATTCCTATGATTTTACATGTAACGTAATGGTTATTGTTTCACCACAAAAATTTACTAATTTTCCGTTTCGATCAACAATTTTCAACTGTAAATGATCGATGATTTTAACAGTAATTGGTAAATAAATTGGATTTGCTAGTACTCCAATTATTTTATAACCGGGTGGTACAGCAGGAAAAAAGTTATATATTGTATGAACTTTTTGCTGATTTACGTAAGCTCCTGCTGTAATGTTGCACTCTATTCTTATTGTATTCACTTTTAAAATATTAATTGGGAATCTGATTCATGTATTTCGTTAGCCTCCAATACATTCGCTTCAAATCCTAGTAAACCTGCTGGTGATTTTGATTCTTCAAAATTAATGTCTTTGTCACTTTTAATATATGAACGCAAAGTATTTCTATTCTATGTAATTTTGATATAATATCCTTTTAAGCAAGATCATCTATTTCATAACTTCCAGTTGGTATTTCAATTATTTCATCACTATTCAAAAATGAAATTATATTATTATCACGATCGATATTTGGTAATGAATTGAATGATAAAAATAAAATTAGTACTAATGAATAATTTTTTCCACTTGATAATTGTATTGGCAGAAAGTAATCAGTTTCTAAGGCTGAAGATTTACCTGTTAGAGTTCAAGTAAATGTATCGTTCATCGTCAAGGTTGATAAATAACCGATAGGAATTTTTCTTTTCTTATGCTTTCATAGTTTTCCTGTAAGGAATGCAAGACATAAATGCCCGAAATTATACGTATTCCAATCTTGATAACGTTTATAATTATAATTAATGCTACCAACATTGAGATAACTGATGAGATCTTTTGGTGGTTGCAAGTTGCCAAAACTATCAAAGTATATTGCTGAATTTTTATTGAGTCTTTTATATGCTACCCAATGTGTTCCAGGATTCCTTCTATCATCTAAATTGATGATTCCGCACTCTCGTTCCCATGGTCCATCTTTTGGCATATCATTTCGCACAAAAACTCCACGGAAATTAGCAATTTTTGATTGTTTAGCAAATTTTAATAAATTACCGTCAGTTAAAGCTCGTTGTGGTAGCATCAGTTGAAATTTTTTGAAGACAGATAAAGTCCCATACCGCTTTTATGTGGTGTTAAATAAAGTCCTTTTCCTATGGCAATTGATTCCATCATTTTATTATGTCTCTTATTCTTATTTAATTGTTCTTTACTTGTCTTTACTGCATTGATAGCTTTGACAACGCCAGATGCTCCACCAACTAATCCACCCATTTTGATTTCATAATTCACCACATAAATCACATAACGTGATCAATAAAATATAAAGTGATTCTAAATTAAAATGTGATCAATAAATAAATCACATAATGTGATCAAAAATATAAATGTGATTTTAAATTAAAAATGATTAGTTGGTCATGATGAGTGTGAGTGCTGTGTGTGAGTGTGCAGTTACGCAATCATTCAGCGAGTTTATGAGTTAGCTACATTTTGCGTTTAAATATTGAACTTATTCAAAAAAACAGAAACAATTTAATCTATGGCTCGTAAACACACACGTGGATTCAAACGCCATACTGATAATAATTCTCGACGCCCGATTCTGATTGGTCAACTTAAAACGTTAATAACCCAGACACAAAGCATCGTAGATCCAAAATCGAAAAACATTCGCTATTTGAAATTTCATGCACAATCTTGTAGTATACCTACCATACGCGAGTTACGAGACACCCTGTAGAATGTATATGGATATTATGTGGATAATATATATTTTTATTTTTTGTACACACAAACTGATTATTTTATTATTGTATTGATAATATTATATGTTAATTAATATAAAGAATTATTAATATGAATAATAATTATAATATAAATACTTATCTTCATTAAGTGATCTGTCAAATCTTGAACTAACAAATCTGGATTCCGAAATATGTAAACAAAGCATGTTATTGATTTCCTTAACGACAAAAAAAGAAAAAAAAATGTGAAAGAGTGACTGAGAAAGAAAATTTATTTATTTATTTCATCAACAAAAGACAAAGAAAGGATGACAAATGACATGAGAGTGACAGAGAAAACAAACAGACCAATCAAATATTTGGATGATCGATGACTACTGTCTTTTTTGTTTAAGGAAAAATAATAAAAACGTACAACAATTCTCCCACGTGAACCAATTCTTTAGTTGCACGCTTGTAAATAGACTAAATTTATCTTTTATTAATATTTAAAAAATTTAGTCTTTTACTTTTTAATTTTTAAACATTAACACACAAATTTACTTTAAAATATTATTGAACAATGATTTATTTCATAAGACAGAATATATTAATATGAGCAGATTATTTAAAAACAAGACAATATATATGGGGCATTCCAAGTGAAATGTTGGAGCATTTTCCCTCGACCCCTCGGATTTTTTTGATGTACTTTTTTTTCTAGGTAACTTGACGAAAAATACAGCTGGAATTTTTTTTGAAATTTCCCCCCCNCCTTTTTCGGCAGGATTCGACCTATCTCAAAACATACCATTTTCAAATGAAAAATTTTTTTTCTGAAAGATTCCTGACATAAAAGTCAACGTATTTTCCGTAAAATAAAAGTGGGATCACGATTCCGTATATTTTTTTTTTAATTGAGAAAATTTCGAAAATTTCAAAGTTTTCATATTTTTCTGAATTTGAAAAAAAAAATAAAAAGAAAAGATGTCTACGTAATTTTATTGATTTTTCATTTTTCACCCATAAAATTCGATGTTTTTTGGCCAGAATAAAGTTATTTTTCGAATTTTAAGAGTTAAAAAAGAAAAATCGATAAAATTACGTAGACATCTTTTCTTTTTATTTTTTTTTTTAAATTCAGAAAAATATGAAAACTTTGAAATTTTCGAAATTTTTTAAAATTTCGAAATTTTCTCAATTAAAAAAAAAATATACGGATTCGTGATCCCACTTTTATTTTACTGAAAATACGTTGACTTTTATGTCAATATGGAATCTTTCAGAAAAAAAATTTTTCATTTAAAAATGGTATTTTTTGAGATAGGTCGAATCCTGCCGAAAAAGGGTGGTGTCACCACTAAGGGGTGGGGGGAAAATTTCAAAAAAAATTCCAGCTGTATTTTTCGTCGAGTTAACTTGAAAAAAAAAAATACATCAAAAAAATCCGTGGAGTCGAGGAAAAATGCTCCAACATTTCACTTGGAAAGCCCTATATATATTATTAGTTTGTGAGGTGGCACAGCCACGTCACCAATACAAGTTTACAAGTTGATTCCGGTCGCACCTTTATAGCTTGGTGGCCGGACTCGAAGTGATTTTATATTTTAATATTTTAAATGACGAGAAAAACACCACATTACTATCGTCACGGTAGACGAATATGGAGGGGATTATCGAAATACGTGTGTGAGCATTTTCTCTCGATACACGCTGTGAATGCAAGGAATAAAAAAACAAAATTGTGGAAATTTAGGCTGAGAAAATTTCGTTCTAATAAGATTATAGTTTGCTTTTTATGATGATTTATTTTATATAGTTATCAGTTTTATACAGTATAAATATTACTGTTTTCTTACTCGTGCTCGATCCTCTAGTTGGGAGCCAGTTATAAAAAGCTAAAATTTATCTTTTATTATTATTTAAATAAATTAGTCTTTCACTTTTAAATTATTAGAATATTTTATACACAATTTTACTTTTTTATTATTATTTAACAACAATTTATTTTACACGACAGAATACTAATGTGATTGCAAATTATTAAAATACGAGACAAAAATATATGTATATCATTGGTTTGTGAGGTGGCACAGCCACGTCACAACTACAAGTTTACAATTTTATTTCGGTCGCACCTTTGTAACTCGGTGGCCGGACTCGAAGTAATTTTATATTTTATATTTCACATGATGAGACAAACACCATATTACTAGAGTCCCGGTAGACGAATTTGGTGGGGATTATCGAAATATATGTGTGAGCATTTTCACTCGTTACAAACTTAAAATTAATATTGAAGAATTTATCGAATTTATAAAAAGTCATGACGTCATACGCATGCAACCTATTTATATAATAGAACCGGTAGATCTTGCGCTGGTAAAAAATGATTTGAGACCCTGTGAGGTCTCTTGATATCGAGTTGGTATATTTTGGGAGAGAAGATCGTTTCAAAGGAACCATTTACAAACGCCTTTATCAAGGAAAAAAAATTTGGCTAATATTCAAGGTTAATGGATCATCACCTTATAAATCAAGTAATAAACAATTTTGCTCTGGAAGAAAATATTTACAAAGCATTTCTAGTAGCACTAGACTAATGACACGCGCGCGTACTCTTGTATTATATTTTATTTCTGAGTACTAAAAATATACGAAACTCCGCATATCTGATAGTCGTGTGCACAACAGAAAATTTTTGCAAAGAGAAAAATAAACAATAACCGTGCATTATCTTTATCAATTCAATAATAAGAAATGTATATTAACTTTTTACTTATATAAATTATTTTAGATAAGTTATTATCAGCTTTTTAATTTTCGAATAATTATGTAAAAACATAATTTTTTATCTCATTGTTTTGACGTTGGTCTTCTAAAAATATTTTTAGCGATCGCCAAGATCTAAGGCGTAAAAATGCTACATATAATTGTCCATGATTAAATACATCTTTTCGGAGGTCGAGTCCTACTCTTTCGAAAGTTTGTCCTGGGCTTTTATTGATTGTCATTGTAAATGGTATTTTTATAGGAAATTGCCTACGTTTGAAAATAAATGGATAAACATTTTCACAATACAAAGTAACACGGGGTATAAACACGATGTTATTCGCCATGTCACCTGTTAAAATTTGACATTTCAAAAGGTTATTGGACAAATCTAATAACTGTGATCTAGTTCTATTTCATAATCCTTCACTGGAATTTGAATTACAAAGTAGCATAACTATACAATGTAATCTTTATTTTAATTCGTATGGAAAATTTGGGGGATTCGAAGTATTTCAATATTCAGGTAATATATCATCATCAATGTCTCCGTTTTCACACCATGCCAGTATCAATTTTTTCAGTGCTGTGGTCAAGCAGTTCTATAACCCTATTATCAATTTCATCAACGTCTACATGTTCAGCTGTCAAAACTGCAACTTTCGTTAAATCGTCATATTGATGATTGTCAATAAGATCTTTGAAAATTGTTCGTACTATATCATCATCTTTTAACGCAACACATCTTTTGACGCAGAAGTGGGAGACGCTCTCTATCATAAATTCCAAGAATTTGAGCCTCGACGATGTCACTATAGAGAGATTATACTGTACCGTTAAAAGATGCAAATGCAGATGCATCAATATAGTATCGTATTCGTTCGTAAAAAATAGCAGAATGTGGATGTAATCGATCAAATAAACTTCTAATTAATTGTGGAGAATCACGCATTTTGTAAAGACTAACTTCGGCATGGCTACAGCAGTCGTTATAAGAAAATTTTTTATTAGATACCTCTTCATCTTTGAAGTCTTTTGCTGAACAGTGCTTACATATATTATTCATCTATCCAATATTCTCTTGAATACCTAAAATCGGAGTATTGTCGCGATAATTTTGTCTGCGTAAGGCAATTCTTTGTTGATGATTCCGTTGCCGTTCAGCATTTTTCAACCGTTTAACTCGCTGAAATTCTTGTTCTTCTTCAAGAGTCTGTTTGACATCACGGGCAGGCATAATGTAAATAAAATTATTTAATTATTTATAGTTATTATTAAAAAAAGGAAAATAATTGTAATGCTGAAATATCTGATTTGAGAACGTTTTATTATTTTGTTATGAAATCAATTTCCACACTGTTTTTTCAATATGATGATAATGAAGATTTGTTTACGAATGAATCCAATATTACCAATGTAAAATTATTGTATTATTCTGAAGTAGAGCAGTATCTTCTGAGCAAAAGTAATTATGTATCTGAGTAATGTATTGCAATTGTAATTAGAAGAGAATTAGAATTTTTTGAGCATATGTAATAATGAATTTTAGTGATTAAGCAGTTGTAATGGTGTAATTAAGCAGTTGAAATATGTGAAATGCACTTTGTTGAATAGCTGAAATTAACCAATCAATGGAAATCAGTAATTAAAATGTAATTTATTTTTAATTATTCTATATAATAATTGAATTTTTCAAAAATTGAATAAAATAATAGAATTTCGATGAAGATATTTTCTATATCGTATTTTGAATTGATTTCTTCCTTCAAAAATTTCGCAAAACAAAAGAATCTCCTCGAGCACCTGAAAAAATCATAAAAATCTTATTACAAATCAATTATTATAATTAGATCAGTACTCCGATTTATTTATTTATTTATTATTATAAATATAAAAATAATAAAGAACTCACTCTGGATTAAATCCAGTAAAACAAAACTTCTTTGTGTAGATGCTCCTTTCACCTAGGTTATGAATTCACGATAATAGTGAGTTTTTTTACGCTTGATTTATTGTTTTTTGCACTTGGTGGTCTTCCCCTAAGTTTTTTTTCCTTTTTTTGGTGTTTCTGTGTCTGGCACGTTTTCTTGTATTCCTTCTTCCACCAGGATTCTTTCTTCCTTTTTTTCGTTTTGGTTAGCCACATTTTTTTTTCTCAACTTGCCATGTTTTTTACTGTCGACTTCGCTAGTTTCTGACCTCACTTCCATTGGACTCATTTTCATTGCTTTTTTCATGGTTTTATCTGTTTGGCACTTGTATATTTTCATTTTATTTTCATCATTGCACTTTATTGTATTACTTTTTACTATTTTTCTTTCAATATATCATTAGTTTGATTAGAAAAAAAAAATCGTTTGTATCAAACAAAAAAATTAATTCCTTGAAAACGCTTTTTTGTTTGTAACAAATTATAATTTATTTAATTCATTACTTTCATTGTTTCTATTGAGTCATCTGTCATTTGAAACAAACATTACATCGTTTTAAATAAATGACAATTTTTTTTTTAGAAACAGCCACCGTTTGAATGAAAACACCACGTGGCATAACTTTAGAAGTTTATTCCTTAAAAAATACCCCCTGCCGTTTGAAACAAGAATGTAGTCTATTATAGGGAACGTATAGTAGTGTTAGTTTCAAGGCGTGGTGGGGATACTTTTTAGCAGGTTTTTTCTTGATGAAAACGATCTATCGTTCGACATAAAACGCCATCTGTATGAAATAAACAAATTTCGTTTAATCCAATACTTTTTTTTTTCTCTTTACAAAACAATTATAATTTATAAAAAAAAAATTATTTCTTTCTTCAAAAATGTTTTTGCCAAGAAGTTTATTTCTATTATCGAGAATAATTCTCCTTTTTTTCATCAAAAAATTTTCTCAGTGAAGATAAAAGAAAAGTTGCTTTAAGTACAAAAAACAAATTTTAAAATAAAATGAATAACTAAATCAATAAAAAGTGTTTATTGAATTATGTTTCTTTTTCGATTTATAATCAAATAAATTTATAAATTATCATTACTTGAAAATACAATATTCATTTTATTGACATCATTTATTATTATGTTTTATATTGTAACGTGACATTTCCACTTATGTGAAAATGCAGGTACCTACTCGGGCTAGAACCGAATGTCATCCTTTGACCACACGACATAATAAAATATTATTTATTGGGGGTTAATGTTTTATGCTAAAATCAACGGCTCAATTAAAAGTTCACGACCAGGATTTCTTGCTTTACAAAATTAAGAAAAACAATTAAAATATGAATAACCCCAATGATTGAAAATGACTAAATACTACTAAATAATTGACGAAGCTCAAGGTAATGTATGTACTAAAATAATAAAGGTGACGTTTATTCAATTATTCCTTAATCTTACCACTTAAGCCGAAAATACTAACTGAATATTGGGGTGTGAGATCTCTCGAGTCTTCAACTAAAAGCTGGGAAAATACCTTCAAAATTCACATAAAATAGGAAGTTCATCGGAATGTTGGCTTCTTAATTCAACCTCAGCTGAAAACTAATGTGTCGACTTGACGATGCCAACATTGGAGTTAAACCTAAGAACGACCTAAACGAACTGTCAATATGGCTCTCTGATTTGCAGCTCAAAAGCCAACATGATGAGTCCAAGCTCAGAATCGAACTAGCTCTGAAGTGACGAGCTAGAGAGCGATCTCTCCAACTAAACCCGTTCCCCACTTCCTCAGCATGTTCCTTCTCCTCTCTTTTGCAAGAGTGGGAACAGGCTAGCTGAGTGAGGAGAACATTAACAATTTACAATACAAATTTAGCAAGTGTGGGGAAAAAAATAGGATTTAATGTTGACGTGACAACATCACGTTACAACCCCCTCCTCATCTCCTCCTTTTCTTCCAGACGTAGTATGCGATGATAAATTATTTATGTTTATCATACAATGCCCAATATGCAATTGTAAACTCAATTGATGATAAGTAACAGTAGGATTATTTTGGAGTTCGTGTTACTTTAATGTTTATTTTGATATGCTTTTTTTTTTGTTTTGATGACTCAACAGCGTCTACATCAATTTGATATATTTTTATTTTTGTGCATATTAATATTTGTTATTCCGTATTGACTACTTACACAATAGTTAAAATCAAATATAAAGTTAACGGCTTAACAACAGCGTAGTTAAATAAAATTCCAACTGATGTAACATTGATGGTTTTGAGTTTAGTGATTACTTAACTGGCATACCGTTTTTTGGGTTATTACGATTGCAAATCAAGCATAATACCATAAACATTTATAATCACATTGCATTAATTCTGGATTGACAATATTTGATACAATAAATATTTTTCTTTCATGTTATATTTTTGGTGGGCTCTTCTTTGATGTTGGTGATGGTGGAACCCGTGGCTTCAAATTGGGTATCGATACTTGGCTCTCAGACTTTCCAGAAAATTCAGCGATACTGTATCGATTCGGTGACAACTTCTGTGATATTACAAAATGGTCATATGGTTTTTCCAATCAAGCTGAGTAATACTTGGCTCCATTAAACAATGGATGGGTCCTCTTTAAGACTAGTTGACCCTCTTTGAACTCAACTTTACGATGATGTGCGTTGTAGTATTGTGCTTGTTTGTCTTCTGCCTCACCACGAACATACATTGAAGCTTGTCTCAATGTATTAAATCTTTCCATTCGCTCTAACCATCCGGCCATTGGAATCTTTTCCAATTGCTCTTCGCCCTTTCACTCATTACGTGAGGTATGAGGTTGACGTGGTTTACGTCCAGAGTTGGCAAAGGCTGGAGAAGTCAGAAGCGAGTCATGAAAATCTGTGTTGTATGCGAAACGGAATTCTGATAAACGGGCGTCCCAGTCTCGGTGATTACTGTCAAGAAATGCTCTCAACATTGTCTTGAGACTACGGTTCACACGTTCGACCGGATCTGCCTGGTGGGTGTTATGATGGTGTTTGTTGTAGATCAATGCCAGCCCATGTAGCGAGTGCTTTTATCTCTCGGTCAACAAATTCAGTACCATTATCAGTGATAAGTATTCTCGGATTACTATACTGAAAGACAATTAAATCCTCTAGTTTCTCACGGATAGATTTGCCTGCCGCGTTACGCAATGGTACCAATTCAATGTATTTTGTCATTTGATCTTGCATTACAAGTAAATAGGCATAACAGGCTTTAGATCTTGGTAGGGGACCGATTATATCCGCGACTACAACTATTGCGCCTAAGGTCTTGGGCTGAACTTCCACGATTTGCCAATCAGGATGAGAATCAGGCGTATTTTCAGCTTTTCGGAATTTTCTGCAATACCACTTGTCATCAATTTAATATAGTAAAACAAAAAAAACTTGTTATCAATATCCTCTAGACTAAGAATTTTAAGTTCTGCTTCTGGAATACGCGACAAGGCATCAGGCATATAGTTTAAAGCACCTTTGCGATGAACGATGTCATAATTTTATTGTATTAATTCCGGAGACCAACGGGCAAGACGTCCAGTTGGATTACGCAGGTTGTGTAACCAACGGAGACTACTATGATCGGTTATTACTGTGAATGAGTAACATTCTAAGTAACACCGGAACTTGCGAATAGCCCAGATCATAGCAAGGCTTTCTTGCTCCGTTGTTCCTCCGACTAAACCCAAGCGACATTCTTCTTGGTTAACTTAGATAGAGGCTCCGCTACTGACGCGAAGTCAGGGATAAATCGTCTGTACCATGACGATATTCCAAGGGAACGTCGTAACTCGCGGAGGTTGGTTAGTGGTGGGTAGTTTACTACTGAAGCTGTTTTATCTGGGTCTACCAGTAAGCTATTTTCATTTACGAGTCTCAAGTAACGTACTTGTAAACAACAAAAATGACTTTCCTCCCGGTTTATAGTAAGGTTTGCAGCTTTAAGATCTCCCAATACTCTCTTCAGCCGCTCTGAATTCTCATCAAATGTGCGAGCTACAATGATGATATCATCTAGGTAGACGAAAGCCGTAAATTCTCTTGACTCCGGCGTAAGTGCTATTTGTAAGAAAGCCTAGCTGAGATCAATTGTGGTAATAAAACATGCTTAACGTAGCTCGTCCAGAATCGCGAACATATCCGGAATCAGATAGGCATTCTTTTTAGTAACAGCATTCACTTTACGGAAATCAATACAGAAACGGTATTTATCTTTGCCTGTGGGTACCATGACGACGGGACTGGCCTACTTGCTTTGGGAGGATTCCGGAATTCCCGTAGCCAACATCTCATCAACCTCTTTGCGCATGATAGCACACATGGCTGGATTGGCTCGCGTATGGCTTTTGGCGAATCGGCTCGCTGTTACCTAGGTCGATGTGATAGGTGGTTAATGGTGTGACGGGAAATTCATCACCTTCTTTTAGAGTCGGTGTAAGAGTACCAATGGTCCTACTGTTATGTCCAGGTGGAAAGCTCATCTTGACGATGAGACGTGATTGACCAACAAATTATCCTTAGGAGTTTCTCTTTTAATTTCTCTCCTATCTTAGGAGGAAAGTAATTTTTTTGTCAATTCTTCTTTTTCTTTCATGTATAACGCTCTATGACTAGAAGCAAATCTCCAAGGTGCTTTTGTCACGTTTGTTCCTGTGCAATTTTTATTTGCCAGGGTGTCATTTGAATTAAATTGGGGAGTCTTATTAGTCAGCTCTAAGTGCTCCCGTTGGCGTTTCCTGAATTACAAAATGGACATGTAAACGTGATCACATCCAGCTTACTGCAACGATAACATAACTTTTTCGATGGTTCTTTGCAGTTGCGAAATAAATGACCAGGTTGTCTACAATTCTTAAATTCGAAAGCATTACAACCGTGAAAATCTGGCGGATATTATAATGCTTTGGAAACGTGTTGACCATGACATTCTGACACAGAATTAGAGAAAGTTACAGATTTATTTCTCTCTGGGGGTTTAAAATCTGAAATATTTCTACTCCGAATGCAAAGTGCCTCGCGAAGAAAGAGAGGTAACATAACTCTGGTAATCAAGGTCGGAAAAGCTTGCACGAAATGCTGACTAAACTGAATCCCATGAATTAATTTCTCTAGCATGAGTCATGTTAACGCAGGACCTTTCATGCAGAATGATAAAGTCTGGGTCAAATCATAGCAACCAGCGTGAGTACACACACGAGCTCGTTCAGCGCGATAAAGAAAATCCTTCACATCTTCCCCAGATAAACCAGGAAACGTAAGTTTCCAGCTTTCAAGTACTCTCAGTAGGTTTGACATGCTACCTGAGTCAGATGAGTTATTATTTTCTAATGCGTAAAGTGAGGTACGTGGTTGACATTGGCGACGTGTGCTTATTCCGGTGTTGCTTCGCTGACGCTGCTCATCAGGGGTATAGCACTACGTGTATTTTTTTCTGGGCTTATATTTTTACCTAACTGAAGATTTTTCTCATGCGCAGAGACCGATTTTTGCGTTTGGGTGAAAGAAGAGAAGAATGTGGATAATATGACATTAATATCTTCAATATCGACCTGAACTATGCTACCGACTGATTTATTTTATAATTTAAAATGTGATTAATATTTTTTATTCTTATTTATTTATTAAATATCGTATGATAAATAAAAAGCTAAAGGAAAAATGTCTGTAAAAAAAATGTAGCCACATGTAAATTTCTAGAAATTTAATTTTGCCAAAAAAATAAACATGTGGGCAACATCTTAAATACATGTAAATTTATTTTATAAAAATACAAATGTCCAAGGAAAAGCAGTATCTAAGGAAAAGATGTAGCTAAGGAATTGAGGCTGCCAAAGAATTATATTTAAAGCAACATTATTTCCTTTAAACATAATTTTTTGGCAGCCTCAATTCCTTAGCTACATCTTTTCCTTAGCTACTGCTTTTCCTTGGAATTTTTATTTATTTTATAAATAAAATACATGTAAATTTATTTTTTTAAAATACAAATGTCCAAGGAAAAGCAGTATCTAAGGAAAAGATGTAGCTAAGGAATTGAGGCTGCCAAAGAATTATATTTAAAGCAACATTATTTCCTTTAAACATAATTTTTTGGCAGCCTCAATTCCTTAGCTACATCTTTTCCTTAGCTACTGCTTTTCCTTGGAATTTTTATTTATTTTATAAATAAAATACATGTAAATTTATTTTTTTAAAATACAAATGTCCAAGGAAAAGCAGTATCTAAGGAAAAGATGTAGCTAAGGAATTGAGGCTGCCAAAGAATTATATTTAAAGCAACATTATTTCCTTTAAACATAATTTTTTGGCAGCCTCAATTCCTTAGCTACATCTTTTCCTTAGCTACTGCTTTTCCTTGGAATTTTTATTTATTTTATAGATAAAATACATGTAAATTTATTTTTTAAAAATACAAATGTCCAAGGAAAAGCAGTAGCTAAGGAAAAGATGAAGCTAAGGAATTGAGGCTGCCAAAAAATTATATTTTAAGCAACATTATTTCCTTTAAACATAATTTTTTGGCAGCCTCAATTCCTTAGCTACATCTTTTCCTTAGCTACTGCTTTTCCTTGGAATTTTTATTTATTTAATAGATAAAATACATGTAAATTTATTTTTTAAAAATACAAATGTCCAAGGAAAAGCAGTATCTAAGGAAAAGATGTTTTTTACACTTCAATTTTTTTAGCTGAATTTTTTTTTTATAAATTAACATGTGGCCACATTATTTTCTCAGACCTTTTTTCTATAGCTTATTATTTATTTAAATTAATCAATTACCCACATATATTTATTACAATCATCAAAAGAAAATTCAATTCAGCGGGTAAGAAAGAGTCGCGATAGATAACGTAGAAAAAAACCGATTTACCATCTCAATACAATATGGCGGGCTATACTTATACTCACTAGACTCAGTCTAGGGTCCCTTGTGGCAAATAAGCCCACATAAACATACACGTAGTGCTATACCCCTGCTGCTCATCCAACTGAGGTAACACGTAAGATTAAGTAGCGTGGGAAGACAATGTGCCAGTATTTATTTGTTTCATTGGTTGTTTCTGTGCCGGAGGAGGATCCAAAAAGATCCTCTCCTGGATACATAAATCGCAACTGTCATGATAACCGTGAATCTGATGCAATGGATGGAAATCAGTAATGTTATTCGGCGGTTTATTATTTACCTGGTAAATCAACCTCTTTTTACCTACAATATTGAGTGAAAACAGTTCATTTAATATGGATTGAGTCGGAGTGATAGTTGATTTACCAGAAGCACGAGTTAATGGTCCAGTCGATTGATTATTAGGAGGTGGTAGTACCAGCTCCGAATTGGATACTGTGGAATATACTGATTCCACCGGAGAGACACTGCGAGTTGCTTGTCAACGAGTAACCACCTCGGCACGTTCCGGGAAAAGTTCAGTAATGAAAATATTAACTGGTGCCTCAACTCTTTCCTTTTCACAACCGCAACGAGATTTAACTGATGTGTCATCAAGTGGTATCTCCGTTTCACTTAAACCTGAGACCTGCTCTCATGAATCCGATAATTCATCAGTGCGAGTTCTCGATCTAGTCTCGGTACCAGTTGGTTTTTGTTCAACTTCCTCGATTCCATCATCCATGATAGACTAAAATGGATAATCAAGAAGAGTAAATATGACTGAATGTGAAGCTGACCGAGCAGGTTAGTGGACGCTGAGCAAGTGAGCTCAGGCTGACTGTGTCCCAGCTCATATAGTCGATCTTAATTAGAGTAGGAAGCCAGCGCGTACTGATCCCAACTTTAACACTTGCCCCCACCCAAGAATGTTGCTGACATTCTTCTCCCAAGCCCCTCCCCTTTCTCTCCTACCAATCAACGAAGAGAGAGAAAGAAAAAAAAATAATTCGTTCTTTCCAACATTTAATAAATAAAATGTGGATAAAAAAGAATGTGGAACCCTTTTTTCTATGACAAGTTTAGTACAGGAAGTAATTTGTACAGCCAAAGTTTGTATTAGCAACGTTTGTACAACCATGATAGAACAGACCAATATTGTACACAAAAGTATTGTACACATGCATTTTGTAGATTATATCTGATTTAGCCGAATGCAAAATTGCAAGTGATCAGTCGTTATAGTAGCCCAGTTTTTAGTTTTTTAATGATGTAAGAGATGTCGTTCAAGTCTCTATTTACGTGTTTCGAATGAAACAGCCATTTCAGCTATTATTTTATGATTTTTTTTTTTTGTTATCGATATGTAAAGAGCAATTATTTAATAATTGCAAATTAAAAAATATTATCCATTGCCATATAATAGCAATAAAAATAGGAAATAGTTAAAAAAGAACTATTTTCAGGTGAAGTAAAAAAAAAAAATTATGATTTTTCACAGAAAATTATTTATTAAAAAAACTTTTACATAAATATTTTTTTTTTTTTTTTATTGTTGTAATCAAAAGGAAAAAAATTAATATTATATAACAATGAACATTTATTTAATTATTAAATTTTTTCTTGGTCGACCAGAACTTTTTTTTTTGATAATCTTTGAGGGTGATAATATTGTATTTTCAATTACCTCAGAAAGACAAGGATTATTAATGTGACATAATAATTGTTTACGTTTATTTTTGAGTATCCAAGTAACTGGTACCTCTGATTGATCAGTTATTATAACAGACTCAACTTTGTCACAACTAATTATTAAATCGATGGAATTATTTATAAATGGTTGGTCTGAGCTTGGACTATCATTAATAATTTTTGATACTTCTGATTGATCGGTTATTTTAATAGACTCAACTTTATCACAACTAATTATTTGATCGATGGAATCATTTATAAATGGTTGGTCTGAGCTAGGACTATCATTAAGTTCTAACATATATGACTTATCTAATAAATTAAAATTATTTAGAGATGAAACATGTTTAGATCTTGCTGTTGGGCTCATACTTTTATGATAATAAGGATGATTTATCTTATTTTTTTGTTGAATACTATAATGGTATTGTTTAATATTTGCCAAATTCAATTTTTTGACTTTTGAATTGATTGAATTTACTTTTTTTGCCGAATTAAGAAATGATTTTGATGATGTTAGTTTTGTTGTGTTGGTTTCATTTTTCAAAGCGAGTGGCTTATTAATTATTGGACCTTCAAAAAATGGTGAAGTGTTGGTAGACACATCATTTAATATGTTATCAATTTTTTTTTTTTTTTTTGAATTTTTTTTTTATCATTAATTGCCTGAACACGATGACTTCATTCAAGGTTTAGTGATTCAATTGGTAAGCCAGTTTCATTACCCCAATCTTCCAGATCACGAATATCTGCATCAGCTATGAAAGTTATAGAAAATTGTTCTAATTCAATATTTCTTAAAATGCCTTCTTGTGCGCTTTCAGTAAAACACTTATTTATTTATTTATTTATTTATTTATTTATTATTTCAATCCCAGCGACCTGGGTCATTTTAGGGATTAAGGTAAAATTACAAATTTACAAATTTGGAATTAAGCTCTAGAGATATTACATTATTAAGTATAAATTACAATGAATAAGAAAAAAAATCTATGTATAAAAAAGTACAAAATTTGAGTTACGTTTGTGCCTTGTGTGATGCCTTGACACAACTCATTACGAAATCGATGGTAACATGTTTGAATGATAGAATACGTTCCAGCAATGATGAATTTAGACAGACTCTGTTTGTCGTGTCAACCATGACATTTACAGGTGAAAAATATGGTACATTGGTGGTGAAGGACTCTAAGTAGAAAGGTTTAGCGTTACGTAATTTAGTACTCGGAGCTTTGAGTTTTACACCAATTAATAATTCCGGACAGTCGACCTTACCATGTAACAAGTTTATAAAAAACATAACCATTAGAGCTTCACGTCTTATAGCCATGGGTAGCATATTAGCAAGATCATTCAACACAGCATCGTCATGCCCACGTGGTACAATAAATCCATTGGTTTTCTTGATCAAGTGCTTGTTGAATCTACGTTGAACACTGTTTATTTTTTTAAAATGTTTCAAGCAACGCATAGGATAAGGAGGTAAACAGTATTCAAGTTTAGATCCAACAAACGCATGATATAGACATTTTATAGCTTTAGGGCAATTAAATGACTGTGTTAGCCTGATTACAAGACCAAGGGCCATCATACCAGCTCTGGCCACCTGCTCGATTTGATGGTTAAACAGAAGTTCACTATCAAACTTTACCACAAGGTCTATCACGTTGTCTGTTTGTGATATGATTCTACCATTAATGGTGTAATTATGAGACAAGGTGTTCCTAGCACGGCTATACGTTACAACGTAACACTTATCTATGTTAATTGACATGTAGTTTCGTGTACACCAGCATACAAACTTGTTTAGATTAGATTGCAAGAATGAGCAATCATGTGTAGTTACAATTGGTAGAAAAAGTTTTACATCATCGGTTTTATAACAAAGAGTAACAAGATAGTGTGTGTGTGAGGTCATTTATATAAATGTTGAACAATAGTGGCCCAAGGATAGATCCTTGGGGAACACCAGATGTTGGTGAGAAAGGTGTAGATAATATTCCATCCACAGATACATGGCATCGGCGATCCGACAGGTAAGACCAGATTAAATTTATAATACATAATGGAATGTTAATAAATATTAGCTTGTTAATAAGAGTGAGCCAGTCTATCCTGTCAAATGCCTTTGACATGTCTGTGTAGATGACGTCAACCTGACCACCACTACAGATACAATTCATAACGTATTCAGTGAAAACAGTCAAGTTTGTGCAGGTGCTACGACCCTTAATGAAGCCATGTTGGTTTTTCGTGATATAAATTTCAAAATAAGCTAGTATAATTTTATATAATACTTTCTCGAAAACTTTCGAGAAAGTCGATAATAAAGATATTTGGCGGTAGTTTTTTACATCTAACTTGTTACCTGACTTAAATAGTGGTGTAATAATCGAGATTTTCCAACGAGTTGGAAATACACCAGCACGTAACGACTCATCGAATATGATTTTAAGTGGTACAATAAAAGCATCTGCACATTGTTTAATAATAGATGATGGTATTTTGTCATAACTAGCTGAATTGGATTTCTCTAGCTCAAGCAAAACACGCGATATATCAAGTTTATCAATTGTAACCGGGTAATTATCAATATAATTAGTTGTAATTATGAGCTGATATTTGACAAGATAGTCATGTTGTAAGGGGGCAAATATGCTTGAGAAATGAGAAGCAAACAAGTTCGCTATTATCGATGAGTCGTAGTGCAGTGTATCACCAACAAGTATGCAAGAAATATTACTATTGTTCTTAAGTTTATCGTTTACAAATGACCAAAACATCTTTGGGCTACTTGTGACACTGGACTGAATTGTATTATTAAAATTATAATGGTCACTAATTGTTAAACTTTTAATATTGGCATCAAGTGCTTTTATACGCATCATATTAGTTTTGTTATCGTTTTTTTTAGCTATTGCCCTGTACTTGTATTTACATTTGATTAAATTAATGAGATTTTTAGAGTACCAACGAGGAAAATTGCTTCTACTCCTGGCCACGGTAGGCACCATGTAGTGCTTGTTAATAATATTGTATAGAACAGAATAGAAAGCATCACACAAACCGTCAGCTGACACCACCTGATCGAGTTCAGTGTCCCAGGTGACAAGTCTCAGTCCCCTCTTAAATGAGTCTATATCAATAAACTTCAAATTAAATTTGTTAAATTTGTTATTTGGCGTTGCATCAGCAAGGGCTGTGCCAGGTTGAGAGTCATGATTTTTAGAGAGAAGATGAATTGAAATAGGTGGATGGAACTTGTCAACTGTTACAATAGGGTCAGCTGGTTTAATGCTGTATTCCAGGTCATTTAAGAATGCCAGGTCAAGTACGTTACCAGCCTGGTTAGCAATGCTATCTATTTGTTGTAAATTAACTGCATGAGCCAGAGTGGCAAGAGCAGAAACAATCTTCCAATTTGACTTATTACACAAATTATTTTTACAAAACAGAGGCATGTTAAAGTCACCAATTACTAAGACTTTAGAGTTAAGTGATGATATATAGGCTTGAAGAGCTTCGAGGTAATCTATAATAACTTTATGTTTTGTATTAATCAGATCTGGTGGTATATAAAGTATAATAATACGATAGTTACAACGACAGTGTTCTAGAAAGATACCCAGAGTATCAATCTCGTAAATATTATTAATCACAGCTGGTAATTTCAGTTGGTGACATCTTGCTATGCTATTATTATTAAGAGCACATAATACTCCACCACCTCTGCATTTCAGGACACAGTTTCTGTCTTTCCTGAACACAGTGAATTGATTACAATCGAAAAAATGATACGATGAGATGTCACCCGTAAGCCATGTTTTAGTAAGTAGAATTACATCAAATTGTGTGCTCAGTGAGTTGAGAAACAACTCGTTCATCTTATTTTTAATGCTCCTACAGTTCTGATAGTAAATGTTTAATGTAGTAGTGTTACCAATAGTTATGTCATGGTTGACAACATTGCTGGATGCATCTGGGTATTGTACAATATTGAGTTTATTATCTGTAACATTGAGAAAAGGGAGAGATTAGAACAAATAATATACAGTAAATTATTAAGTGATGAGTGAAGATATATAGGTGTTATAGTTGTTGTTGTTGTTGTTGTTGTTGAGGTTGAGATTGAATAGTACGAGGATTCAGTTTGACAATTTTAAAGCTGCCATCAACAAATCTTATTTTATCTTGTGTGTTGCCAGTAGAAGCTAGTTGAGTTGATAGTGTACGACGTTGTTGAAGTTGAGATGGAGTATAATCACAAGTAATATAAACATTTTTTAGCCACTCAGTGAGACCATGATTTTTTTTTAATGTCATGAATTGCTGTACAAATAAATCTTTATATAAGACATTTTGGAACCTGACTTTTGTCATGCGTGGTTTAGTTGTGATGTTGGTGAATGGGTGGATACGTGATGATGTATACTTCATAGTACCTGGTATGTTAAGAGTGTTTAAAAGGACAGTGTTACTTAACGTGTCAACTTTACCTCTATCGATATCGATTCGTTGTTTTTGTGTCAAATTTATTGAATTTTCTTCTGGAATATTATAAACAATGATGTTGTTCATTCTTTTTATTAATTCTGAATTATTGTTGATACCATCTTGCATCACAGCAGCTTTAGTTGTATTTTCATCAGAGATTTTTTTGACAGTTTCGACAAGGTTGTGTTTTGTTTGAATTAAATCCTGTTCAATTTGATTACAGTTATCTAGAAACTTTCCCAAATTCAATCTAGAAACAAAGGCAAAAATAATAATGGATTTTTTTAATATATGAGTGTTTAATGGAGATATTTACGAGGAAAAACAAGATTTAATGATTGATTAAATAAAAAAAGAAGCTAAAATAATAATTAAAAGGAAGATGTATCTAAGGAAAAACGAATGACAAGGGATATTTTTTTTTATTGAATCAACTTCAAATAAAGTAAAAAGAAAAGAAAAAATTATATATAAATTAAAGAGAATAAGAGGAATAAATAAATAAAAGAATGATAAAGCTCGATGGATAATTAGAAGAAATAGATTTTTGAAAATAAACTATAGAAGATAAAGAAAATAAATAATAAATAAAACAACACATCAATTAAAAATTAAACAAGAAATAAAGACTTTGAAAAACCTTGTCAAAATTTAGATAATTTAATTATAAAAAATTAAGCTGACTGTGTTAATGTTGATAAAAAGATAAAAATTGCAAAATAACACCACTAAAAAACCATAAAAAAAATTAATTTAAAAAAAAAAAAAGTATATTCCATCAGTTTTACCACAAATATGAATTAAAAAAACTAATAAAACATCAAAAAATCAAAGAAAAGATGTGACGTTTATAAAAAAATGAGATTATTATACTTTACGTTTTTATAACTTACTTTTGAACTTTCAATTCTAATCCTGAAAATATGATTCTTTTTTTAGAATGATAATTCAGAACATAATATAAATTTCTTTTTGATCCAATTTTTGAAATATGTTCATTCATACAATCTAAAAAATTGATAATGTTTTTATTATTATTACTATTATTGATTATAATATAGTATTTTATATTACTATATATATTGTTAGATATCAAAAAAAAAACTTACTGAGGACATAAATTGTGTTTTTTATGCTAGATAGAAAATCCATAGCTACACGGTGTTCAGAACGACGGTGATCTTCTGCTAAATTATTATGTTTATATGTTGAATAGGGTAAAGTAAACTTAATACGCGAAGACCATCTTTTTATTGAAGACTTCATGAATAATATAATTTCATTTGGTTAATCATCATAATCTTTTATATTCTCAATTACGTCATCAATGAATATTTTACCGCAACTATGTTCAATAGCCAAGGGGAGAGCCCAAGCATGCAGCAATGTTTTATTACTTAATTTTAATTCATCGATATTAAATGGAAGATTAAGATTCATCCAAGATTGTGTGATTTCCTGTAAATTAAAAAAAAAAGAAGTACATAAACATTTTTTTTCTTTTTTGTTCAACGTATAAGTACAAATAGAAATTTACCTTCTGATAATAAAAATGAGTGCACCTTATTTTTGCTGTTAAAAAAAAACGTCTAATTACGTTTATGATGGTACTTTTGAATTCACATGTGATCAATTTTACATTTTTCAAATTTGTAGCGTAATTTACAAGAAAATTTATAATTTTTTTAAATATTTCATAAGCATCAGTTTTATAAATTACAAACTTTACTGGAAAACTCTGAAAAAAAAAATTTATTATTAACTGTAATAATTGTGATTTTTTTTTCAAAAATTATGTTTGGAAATTACCATTTTTTTTTTCAAAACAATGAATTATACATATGCGATTGGAATTCAGTATTATTATTTTTTTTAAATTGAAAATGCAGTTTTGATCTTTTTTGCAAATAATTAAGAGTTTTTTCTGATCCAAAAAAAAGCTGTGTTTTCATCATTTTCTAATGACTCTTTTCCAGGAAAAATATTTTTTGTGTGACGTGAACTAAAAACAGAGTCTTCAAATGAGACCAGTTATTGAGTCGTATCTCATTATCTAAACTGTTACGTTTAGATTTAACAACTGAATTAAGTGCTGCATAATCAGTAGAATCACCAACAGCTTCACATCTGAAAACAAAAAGTGAGTGATCAATATTCATATTTTTTAGTAGAATGCCATAATAATTTGTTGTATAATAAAAATTTACTCGGGTAATTTTAAAGCCTTCGTGATAGACCATCAGAATTTCTGGATTCATATTTGATATTAGAATTTTCATCTTCAATGACCCAGATGTTACATTTGCAATAACGATATTGAGAACATCTGTATTGTCCAGGTAGAGCAGCTTTAAATTCATGTATTGGCTCTGTTCTCTCTTGTTTGGAGTATTAATGAACATAATAAGTATGGTTTTTGTAAAAATATACTCATGATTCATCGAATTTTCCGCGAACAGCAATTATATCGTCCTGTTAAGCAACAGAAAAAAAAATTTAGAATGTGTTGTTCTACATTGATATACATAGAAAGACCCAATAATTATTCATTTTTGACTACTAATTTAAATAATTATAGAATAAAAAATTTTATGCAATAATTATAAATATAGAAGTATAGAGTTTAGTTAATATTGATCTAGACCAAATGATCATTTATGTCCGTCCATGGGAACCAGATATTATACAAAACAAAAAAAAAAAAAATTCTTTGTATATACTTCGATAGATTAATTGATAAATCCAACTTTTTTCACGAGGTTAAATTTCAATAGACAAAAATAGAAAAATTCATTTGATATATTCCGATGGATCAATTGATGAATCCAACTTTGTTTACGAAGTTAAATTTAAATCGATGAAAATAAAAAAATTGAAAAATAAAATTAAAATTATATAACAATGACCATTAAAATTAATATTGAATCTAAAATAAAAATTTATTTAATTATTAAATTTTCCCTTGGTCGACCAGGTCTTTTTTTTTTGCTAATCTTTGAGGGTGATAATATTGTATTTTCAATTACCTTAGAAAGACAAGGATTATCAATGTGACATAAAAATTGTTTACGTTTATTTTTGACTATCAAAGTAACTGGTACCTCTGATTGATCAGTTATCTCAATAGACTCAAATTTGTCACAACTAGTTATTTGATCGATGGAATTATTGATAAATGGTTGGTCTGAGCTAGGACTATCATTAAGTTCTAATATATATGACTTATTTATTAAATAAAAAATTATCTAGAGATGAAACATGTTTAGATCTTGCTGTTGGGCTCATACTTTCATGATAATCAGGATGATTTATCTTATTTTTTCGCTGAATACTTGTTTGGAGTAGTAATAAACATAATAAGTATGGTTTTTGTAAAAATATATCCATTATACATCGAATTTTCCGCGAACAGCAATTATATTGTCCTGTTAAGCAACAGAAAAAAAAATTTAGAATGCGTTGTTCTACATTGATATACATATAAAGTCTCAATAATTATGAATTTTCGTCTACTAATTTAAATAACTATAGAATAAAAAATTTTATGCAATAATTATAAATATAGAAGTATACAGTTTAGTTAATATTGATCTAGACCAAATGATCATTTATGTCTGTCCATGAAAACCAGATATTATACAAAACAAAAAATAAAATTCTTTTTATATATTTTGATAGATCAATTGATAAATCCAACTTTGTTTACAAAGTTAAATTCAAATAGTCAAAAATAAAAAAATTCATTTGATATATTTTGATGGATCATCTGATGAATCCAACTTTGTTTACAAAGTTAAATTCAAATAGTCAAAAATAAAAAAATTCTTTTATATAACAGAGAAGCTTGCAAATTTTTTTTTTTTCTCATATTTTGATGAAAGAGCACCGAGGTTGGTAGAATAAAAAAAGTTATATAAAAAAATTGACTGAATTTTTAATTTTTGACCAAGTAGCGGGTATTATTGATTCATAAATAAATATTTCATTAGGATCAATTTTGATATTTATGTATTTGTTTTTTTTTTTTTTTTAATTTTATTGAAAACGCAAGTGGTGGTCTCCTCAGTCTTTTGTTTCTTGCCGGATTAGTAAAACATATTGTCGTCAAAAAATATATATTAAAATAAAATCTTCTATTATTAATACTGAAAAAACATTTTTACACGTAAATGTATCAAATTGAAAAAAATATATATCTATATATATATAATAATCATAATGATATAAAAAAAGGAACAATTATTGTAAGTTAATCGAAATTATTATGATTACTATTATAATAAAACAAAAAAAAAAAACAGTAAATTGTTGAAAAAATAAAATTTGTGTTATGACAGTATAATGAGATAATTTATCGTGAAATATGAAAATAACAATAAATAAATAAATTCATTATTATGAATTATCCGGATAATAAATTAGAAAATATTGATTATTTTTATTAACACGCGTTAACATTTCCTATTAATGTCTTAATCCACCCAATTGTTTACAATATACATTTATAATTTTTATTTTCAAGTATTGGACTTTGTAAACAACGATGGATCCATCATTAGATTCACAAAAATATATACAAAAATTCCAAGTTTTTTTTTCAATAATAATTGGACTTTGTATAATGATTGAAAAAAGTGGATAACGGTCAATGATCACTTAATCAACTTTTGGATCCACCAAAATATATCCTTTACATTTATATTTTTTGTTTTTTTTATAAATATTGTACCATGTGAAATAAACTAAGTTAGAAGACAGAGGTAAATGATCATTTTATCTACCAAACCATATTGAATACGGTACATTAACTATTCGACATTATTTAACCTGGTAAAAAAATGTGAATGATTATGAGATTGACCAGGATAAACAAAAAAAAAAAATTATTTTTTTAGATGATTAAATTTCTAAATAATTGATATTCATAAAATCCTTTTTTTTTTTTTTTTTTTT
>MKYW01000120.1:26920-42030 GCA_015776835.1 Aphidius ervi | reverse complement strand
TTTGTCCATTTTCTTACAAAAGTACTTTTATTTGTTTTAAAATCATTCAACGTAATGTTGTGTGATTAGTGTTCAAACACTAGATTATTTATTAATGTTACTGCCTCCTAATGCTGGATGGCCAGTGAAAAGAAAATGTAAATCATTCATAATTATTACTGTCCCCTACTCTTGGATGATCAGTTTTTTAAAATATAATAAAATTCATTAAGGCTACTGCCTCCTTATGCTGGATGGCCAGTGCTTTAAAAATTAGAAAAGATTATTAATATCACTACCTCCTATCTACTGGACGGCTAGTGTGAAATAAAAAAATTTAAATCATTCAAAAATATTACTGTCTCCTACTTTTGGATGATCAGTTTTTAAAATATAATAAAAATCATTAAAGTCACTGCCTCCTTAAGTTGGATGGCCAGTGCTCGAAAAATTAGCAAAGCTTATTAAAATCACTACCTCCTATTTACTGGACAGCTAGCGTGAAATAAAAAATAAAAATAATATAAATCATTCATAAACATTACTGTCTCCTCCTTTTGGATGATCAGTTTCAAAATATAATAAAATTCATTAAGGCTACTGCCTCCTTATGCTGGATGGCCAGTGCTTCAAAAATTAGAAAAGATCATTAATATTACTACCTCCTATCTACTGGACGGCTAGTGTGAAATAAAAAAATTTTAAGATTGACCATCGTCGCAAACCTGGCTGACTACCATCTTGTCCTACCTTCCCCTCCACAGTAAGCGTGAGCTTGAGGGAGGCAAAGCCTTACGCCAAGCGACACGTTTATACTTTTATAAAATTACTTTTACTTTTATATGAGTTTGCATAACTATTTGTGGTGTCCGTTTCTAAATAGTCATATTTTGCGTGTCTGTTTTGTGGAACATTGAATTTTAAATAACTACTTTGATTTCAAATCGTCCAAATCGTCGTGGCCATTTTTCGTTCTATTCAAAATTAAATAATTAGAAGTGAGGTCCGATTTTGAATAAACAACATCCTTGTGACCCTTATTTGGTCTATAATAATTTGAATATGTAGGCGTGATAACCGATTTTGAATAATCAGCCTCTTTGTGACCCTTATTTGGTCCATAAGAATTCAAGTAAGTAGGAGTGACAACCGATTTTGAATAGTCGGCCTCCTTGTGACCTTTTCTTGGTCTATAATAATTCAAATAAGTAGGAGTGATGTCCGATTTTGAGTAATCAGCATCTTTGTGACTCTTATTTGGTCTATAAAAATTCAAATAATAAGGAGTGCCGTGAGGTTTTGAATAACCAGCATCCTTGTGACCCTTATTTGGTCCATAAGAATTTAAGTGAGTAGGAGTGATAACCGATTTCGAATAATCGGCCTCCTTGTGACCCTTATTTGGTTTATAAAAATTCAAATAAGTAGGAGTGCTGTTAGGTTTTGAATAATCATCATCCTTGTGACCCTTATTTGGTCCATAAGTAATGAAGGAATATTTATCCTGGAACATACTATGATTTGAAAATTTCTTATTTTTGGGTAATTTATGAAAACTTGTTTCTCTTTTTGCCCTCGTGAGCATACTTAATCCTTCGCTCTCATCAAGGGTTTTCATACTTATTTTTTTATTAATGGTTTTCGATTCGTGAAACTTGTTTTGACAAGAGCCGCTGGACTCATGTCTTTGTTTCCGCCTACGATAGTTCTCAGGTTTTTTATTACATTTTTTTGTTATATGCCCTGTATATTGAACTAGCTGATTAACCCGGCTTTGCTTGGGATTTCTTTGACAATTTTTGAATATGTTATCATTTGTTTGAAGAAAATTGGAGCTTGCTAGCTTCAAATAATATTCCTGTACCGAACTTACGGTTGGGAGTTGAATATATTTCCCATTATTCAATTTTCGATTTTTTGGTTGCAAATGAAAGCCGGAAAAATCATCTATTCCGATGAATTTTCCAGAATTTTAACGCTAATTTTTTTTCTAGATAATTGATATTAAAACTGGAAACTTCAACACCTAGGAATAGAGACAGAACACATATTAACGCTTGTAGTTGAAAGAATTTCTATTAAATATCGCTGGGTCAACTATCAATTTGTTCTACTTAACAATACGGATTATTAAAGCAGTTATAGATCCTGTTTCTCCTAGGGATTCAGTGGACATATAATTTTAAATGGTGCTGTTTCTTGTTTCTCTCCTGTGGTAGAATGTGTGTGTCTATCCAGATAGATTACAGACACATATACTACTAAGAACCTGCCAGTATAGTGGTTATACTTTGGACAGGGGGCACTGAAAAGATTTTTTATAACCATATGTAGAAGCACACCCTCTCGGGCCCAAACTTTGTTAGACAATGGAATTTACTTTCAACCATAATTATTTGAATAAAATTTACTTTTTTTGAATGAAATAATACGGTATAATGATAATTATTAAATAATTTCACGCTGCCATTTTTATTATCATTAAGGACAGAATTAATGGAAAATCTAAATCAAGGTCATCCATCAAATAAATTATTACATACTCACTGACTGAATTTTATTATTCTGAACGTTAATAACATTTTCATTTCAATACACAGTTTATTTTATACTAACATAACACATTTCATTTGAACCGAATATTTACCAAAATTTTTAAGCTTGTAACTTTATTTTGACCTGCACTTCTATTTATCTATTGGCCTGATGATTCCTAAGCTAGTTGATTCAAAAATATTATTTATTTTTTTTTGCAATTTTTTGATTATGTTAAAATGCAAATAGATAAATCATTTGGGACTATAGCGCGTTCTCTCTCTTTTTCCACCTCTGTGATTGTATGAGTGTAAAGCAGCCACTACCGAAGCGCCGCCTGTTGACTCTGCCGCGTAACAGGCTATTATTTATAATAATTAATAACTCGGTTGTTTATTAAGATAGGAAATCGAATAAACGCCTATCACGATCTCCGTGATAAGCTCTTTGATTTAAAAAAAAAATCACGATGATCGGTTGGGTAGTTGTTGAGAACATTAGCAACGAAGTTTTTCATTTTCACATTTATATATATAGATAAATATACATATTTTTGAAAAAAAACCAGAAACTTGGAAAACATAACGAAGTTCCCCTGCCGGGAATCGAACCCGGGTCTTTTGCTTTCCGGACAAACGTCTTGACCACTAGACCACAGGACTTCATTCAATAATTTTTCATTCAAATCAACATTATTTATTTTTAATATTTTTTCATTTAAATCAACATCATTTATTTTTAATAATTTTTCATTAAAATCAACATCATTTATTTTTAATAATTTTTTATTCAAATCCCTACTCAAAGGAATTTTATTTAAATCAACATCTTTTGTTTTTAATAATTTTTTATTCAAATCAACATCATTTATTTTCATAATTTTTCATTCAAATCCCTACCCAAAGAAATTTTATTTGAATCATCATGCATACTCTCACTCAAGGAGTTTTCATAATATAAGTAGCTTATTCAATTTTTATTGAAAGGGAAACACTTTCAATTTACTATACGCGTTCCTGCGTTCAAATCTAAGTATGGGAAACGGAATTTATTTAAAAAAAAAAAAAAAATTTTGAAAACTAACTTTTTGTCATTCATTTATTTTAATAATACCAATATTATATCTGAAATTGGTATAACTAGTCGATTTAATTTTTATTAAAAGGGAAAAAAAATTTTTTTATTTATTTCACGTATTCGTGCGTTCAAATCTAAGTACAGATAATAAAAATTCATTTCGTAAAATTAGAAAAAACTTTTTAAGAAATTTTAAAAATTGGAACTTTCATTTGATTATTTATTCAAAATAATACTAATATCATGTCAAAGACTCATATAAAATAGTCTGTTGAATTTCATTAATAATAGAAACAAACTCAAATTATTATACGCATACCTGCGTTCAAATCCAAGTGTCGGTTAAATAAAAATTTCCTTTTGTAAAATTAGGAAAAGATCTATAAGAAATTTTGAAAATTGGAAACTTTTATTGAATTATTTATTTAAAATAATCCTACTATTATTTCCACGACTGATATACAATAGTCTATTAAATTCCATTGAAATGGAAACAAATTCAAATTATAATATGCATACCTGCGTTCAAATCCACGTAAAAAAAAAATTCATATCTTTTTTTGTAAATAAATTTAAAAAATTTGAAAAGATTGAATTTTAATTAAAAAAATTTATAAGAATAATACTAATATTATATCAATGAATGATATAAGTAGCTTATTAACTTGTATATAAAAGGGAACAATTCCAATTACTATACGCATGTGAGCGTTCGAATCCAAGTAAAGAAAAAAAATTTTTTTTTTGTAAATAAATTTAAAAAATTTGAAAAGATTAAATTTTAATTTAAAAATTAATGAAAATAATACTAATATTGTATCAGTAAATGATATGAGTAGTTTATTAATTTTTATATAAAAGGAAATCAATTTAACTTATTATACGCAGACGTGCGTTCAAATCCAGGTATGGAAAAAATATATGTTTTTTTTTTTTTTTTTATAAATAAATTCAAAAAAAATTTGGAAAAATTGATTTTTAATAGTTTATAATAATACTAATATTATATCAATGAAAGATATAGGTAATTTATTAATTTTTGAATAAAAGGAAATAAATTGAAATTTTTATACGCATGCGAGCGTTCAAATCTAAGTATAGGTAAAAAAAAATTTTATATTTTTTTTTTGTAAAAAAAAATTATTTATTGTATTGAATAAAAATATTATTTAATTTATTTAGATAAATACTAATGTTACTATTATATCAATGTAGTAATATAAAAGTTTCTTCGATTTTTAGTAAAATGTCGGGGTCGTATTAAACTTACATACGTTCGATTCCGAGCGTGGGTAAAAAAAAAAATTTTTTTTTTTGTGAAAAAAAGTTATTTATTGTATTAAATAAAAATATTATTTAATTTATTTAGATAAATACTAATGTTACTATTATATTAATGTAGTAATATAAAAGTTTCGTCGATTTTTAGTAAAATGTCGGAGTCGTCTCAAACTTACATACGTTCGATTCCAAGCGTGGGTTAAAAAAAAAAATTTTTTTTTCGTAAAAAAAAGTTATTTATTGTATTAAATAGAAATATTATTTGAATTATTTGAATAAATGCTAATGTTACTATTATATTAATGTAGTAATATAAAAGTTTTTTCGATTTTCAATTAAATGCTTAGGTTATATAACGCTTACATACGTTCGATTCCGAACGTGGGTAAAAAAAAAAATTTTTTTTTGTAAAATGATAGAAAAAATTATTCGTTATTAAAACAAAATAGTATTTAAATTATTTAAATAATGACTATTCTTAATTCATAGTAATACAAAGGTTTATTTGATTTCCAATTACATGTTTGGGCTATACGACGCTTACATACGTTCGATCCCGAGCGTGGGTAGAAAAAAAATTTTTTTTTTTTTTTTTTCGTAATAAAATAAGAAAATAACAATATATAATTGTTATGTTGTTTTATGTGTAGCAATATTTATTGAATGGAATATAAATTTTAGTATTTTGTTAAAATTTAACTAATTGTTGTAATAACAATAGATTACTATCATGTTTTTTTATCATTGAAAGAGGAATATAAATTCTAAATTTTATTAAATAAAAAAAAAATCAAAATAATTGTTAAAATATCAATCGATTATTGTTATATTATTTTATTATTAGTGTATATACTAATGTTCTTTAAAAATGGGGGCATAAATTTTATTATTTTGTTTAAAATTGTAATAATTGTTAGAATAACAATAGAATCTTGTTATTCTATTTTTTTATTAGTTTGTATATTAATATTCATTGATGGGAATTTAAATTTTAAATATTTTGTTTAAAATACTCAAATTTATTATTAATAAAACGACAAAATATTATTATAGTTTACTATTATTACTAATGTATGAATTATAATTATCAAAAAAAAGAGAACTTGAATTTTAACTATTTAAACAAACTCGAATTATTATTGATAACTAATATATTATTATTATAGTTTATTATTTTTATTGATGTATCAATACTAATTATTAACAAGTGTAAATTAAATTTTAAATATTTGAACGAATTCAAATTATTCTTAATAAACAATAGATTGTTGTTATAATTTATTATTATTAGTATATAACTAATAATTGTTAAAAACAAATAGATCTCAAATATTGAAGACAAATGAAATTATTATCGATAACTAATAATTCTTATTACAATTTATTATTATTGTCAATGTATGAATACTAATTATTAAAAAGGGGAAATTGAATTTCAAATGTTTAAGCATATTCAAATTATTATTAATAAACAATAGCTTATTGTTATATTGTTTATTTATTAGTATGTATACTAATAATTATCAAATAGTGGAAAATAAATTTTAATATTTTATTTAAAATTGTAATAATTGTTATAATAACAATAGAAAATTGTTATTTTATTTCATTATTAATGCGTATATTAATATTTATTTAAAAAAAAGGGATTGAATTTTAATTATTTATCTTATAATTGTTAGAAATATAAAAAAACTGAGACTGTTTGTTAAATACCCGATGATAAAAACATATTAAAAAAATTTCGACAGTAGAATATAAAAGGAACACACGGCCATTGCTTTGCGATGGCTGCTGAGGGTTGTTGGGACCCACCCTTAAGCGTTGGCTAGTCCCGCTTTTCCAGACGCTCTAGCCACGCCTATCTAGGGGAGGGATTTGGGCCTTGGAAAATATGGCACTTTTCCGAGATGGCTTCCTCTTTTCTCCTAGTTTCCTTTCTGCCGTACGCTGTTGCGCCCCCGCTTGCACATTCATTTAATGAATTGTTTGAAATTTATAAAGATCTAAAGTATTTGTTGTCTAACCAACAATTCATAATATATTTTAAATATTTATCAATACCGTGTTTAAAATTATATTTTATTAAAATTATTTAAGATACTTGTCAAGTATTATATTTTTGTCCCATTTCTACTTTGTTAGAGAGTAATAAATATAAACACATTTATTAAATACTTGTTTCAGGTAAAACAAAAAAAATTAATTCTATTGAATAACTAAAACCTTTTGTTGATGGTTAAAATTTTTAACACTTTTTAACTATGCATTGAAACAATTAAATGCCATCATCTACTCACCAACGATTATATAAACATTAATAATTCTTTCAAAATGGAAAAATATTTGTTAAAAAAAAACAATAGTTTAATGTTGTTTATTTTTATTAACGATGAGTCTGCTAACTATGATTGTGAAAAGTCGGTAAGTTTTCAACCTTCGTTATGTCTTGATGAAAACAATTAATAATTTCAAATTATTCATTGATTGATATAATAAATTATTATCGATTCTTGTTGCTAAATATAGTTTACTCATTACATAGGAAAATTAATAATATATCCTCGTTATTACTTTATAACTTGACCACAAAATTTAAATTTTTTTTGAGTGAACAATGGAATATTATTGATTACTATTTTTAATAAATAGATTTACTAATCAATTAATAATGGGTTAATAAATCTTATTATATTTATGATTGACTTGTTTTTATATATAAAAATTAACTTCAAAACTAAGGTTGAATGGACAATACCCTTTGTCCGTTTACTAATACCCATTAATTTATTAATTTATTGTATAAGGTAACTCTTTTTTTTTTTTTAAATATTTCTCGAATAAACAAATTATTTTGCTTATTGCTATTCACAATGACGGTTATAATCAATAAGTAACAGAGTAGCGCGTTTCTCGTATTTATTCAGTGGATTGTTAAAACAAATTTGTAATATAACCATTCCATAACCATCGCTCACTTACATTGTGTCTTATTGGTCATTATTATATTGGGGGTTTATTATAAAAAAACTAGATTGTTATATATAAAAACAATTTAAATTGAAACATTGGTATTACAACATATTTATAAAATTCAAATTTACAATTAGTCATGCAGCTTTATTTGACATGCAGTGATTCTCTTTTTCTCTCTTTTTTTTCTTTTATTTATTTATTTATTTATTTATTTTTTTTTTTTGACGGTTGTTTGGGACCAACTGTCGGGTATCGTTAGAATAAAAAGTCAGTTTAAACAGTGGAAAGAGAAGACATTAAAATTTGGGAAAACCCAATAACACCCCGGGTAGCAAAATAAATAAAATAAAAGGGACAGGAAACGAAAAAAAAATAAAATTTTATCCTTTTTATCGTTTTCTCAAAACTATTAAATTTTATTACTATTCGTGTGAAGTACCTAAAATTTTACTTTTAATGTTTTTTTTTTTTCTTTTTTCAAAGCGTGTAAAATTTCAAAGATAAATAATTTTAAAAATGGTTTTAACCTTTTTCTCCCCCAAAGAAACAAAATTTTCCACACAAAAAAAAGGACGCCAAGCTACAAATTTACCGCGTAAAAAAAATTTTAGACAATTAATTTTAACCCACAAAAAAAAAAATATTACAATAAAATTTACCGCGAATTTTTCCGCGCGCGAACTAATTTTTCCAGCCTAATTTTACCCTCCGCGAACGCGTTTTTTTATCTTGAAACTGGACGAGCCCCCATGAAATATCGTAGCCGGATTATTTATTAGACATATGTATTTTATCCGATAAAATAACCCTGCTAGATATGTAATTAAATTAGCCCTGTTTATCCTGCTCAATTAAGAAACAATAGAAGGGTAGGGAGATAAAAAATTGCGTAATGTAGGGAGAGGTCAAAAGGAACCTGAAAATCACGCGAGAATAGTACACAAATAATTTATAAAAACTTGAGTCAAACACAAAAAATATAATGTTAAATAAAACGGTAAATTTATTATTAAAATACCAACTTTACCAATAGTATTGATGTTAAGTAACAGATAGTTAAATTTGGACCGACGTGGACCTTGAGATAATTGACCCACTTGTGTAACACTGAATTTACATATTCGACAGGTCGGTTTTTTTTTTTTTACTTGAAAAATTTTGAAGTTCAAATTATCAAAAATCCGCGGTTTTCGGACCTCTATTCGTCCCTGCTTCAGACCCATCGTTTATCAAACCCTCGATTACTTCATTTTTTAATTTTTCTTATTTCTATGATGCGAATGAATATTTTATCATCTAATTAGCAATGAAATGTTTGGCAGCTTCATTAAAAAAATTGCCTTGCCTGCATGAAAATCTTGTGAGACTTCGATAATCTCAAATTTACTCATGTACACAACAAAAATATTTCTCAATAAAATTTTCGTGATGTTTTGACGGGTTGAAATAGTTAAACTTTATCATAAAACTTTTTTTAATCAAATTCAACTCTTTTCGTTTTTTCGGCAATTTTATATTTGCCACGACCTGTAAACGAAATTCGATGATTTTCGCTTCAGGTAGTGTACATAAAAAAAATGTTGAATAAAATGTTCGTAAGACTATCACATATCATTATTATATTCAAACAACACCTTAACAAAACTCTCCTCAAAGCTTTATGAATTAATTTTCATTTTTTTTATTTTTATGAAAGTACATATTTGCTACGACTTTAAAATTCAAAAACGGCTATTATTCAATCCATATTTTCAGCTATCTGTCAAATCATAAAATTAAACTATGAAATAAGAAAAAAAAAAACTATAAAATCATAAAAACACAAAAAATTATCGTGGTCGAGTACGCGCGAGGGAAGTGAAACTTCTTTCGGAGTAGTTGCATGTCACGCTGAATCTCTCGCTGAATAATAATAACAATAATAATCATAATAATAATAATAATAATAATAATAATACTGACAATAATATTCAAATATAAATATTATTAGTTAATAATAATTATTAGTATTTATATTTCAAATATTATTATTATAAATTTTTATT
Organism: Aphidius ervi; assembly: GCA_015776835.1. Lineage (NCBI taxonomy): Eukaryota > Metazoa > Arthropoda > Insecta > Hymenoptera > Braconidae > Aphidius > Aphidius ervi. Next base: position 32,137 of record MKYW01000120.1, on the reverse strand, counting down.
ATTAATATCGTCGCATTAATGGAAGAAGGGCGTAAGTGCCATTTTTGGGAATTTTTTTTTTTATTAAAAGAAAAAGGGCGTAAGTGCAAATTTATAAATTTTCGGGCTTTTCATCTAATTTTAAGGCTTAAAGGAAAAGAAGAAGAGAGGCATAATCACGTTTGATAAAAGATAAAGGGCGTATGTTCAAGGACTTACGCCTTTTTTTCATTATCAAAATCATTTTTGACAAAAGATGAAGATTTGTAATTATTTTTATGTTTTTCTTATTAATAATAAATTATTCATAATTATTAGTAAACAATCAATAATTTGAAAAATTCTGCCATTAAATAAATTTTAAATAAAATTGGAAATACGCTCTTCATCTTTTATCAAAAATTATTTTGATAACGGAAAAAAGGCGTAAATCCTTGGACATATGCCCTTTATCCTTTATCAAAGGCTGTTACGCGCTTTTTCCCTTCTTTTTTTATGCCTCAAAATTAGATGAAAAACCTTTATAAATTTGCACTTACGCCCTTTTTCCTTCAAAATTGACGTTTTTGCCACTTACGCCCTTCATCCTTTAATGCGACGATATAATTGATACCATTGATATTATTACTAATATTATATTGATATTATTGTTAATCATAATATTATTGGGATTATTATTATTTATAATGATATTATTCATATACAACCATAGTATAAATAAAATAACAACAATTTCAAAAGTATCATCGATAGTAATAATATCAATTGTAACCGATTTTCTGACCTGCAGGGCGAGAACTATCGGCCAAGGTTAGCAACGAGGATTTCTCACCATCCTCCTCAAAATCACCGGGGGGAGCCATGTTGGTTATCTCGGAAGCCAACAACCGTGGGAGTCACGAGAACTAAAACGTGAACCTAACTCAGTCTTAGAAATGGTAGAGGGGCGCGGCCCACCTGATTAGATTATGAAATACGTAACCAAACCTGAAGGAACTATCGTGAACCAAGTATAATGTAGTATTACATACGACTATACTATAGGAAATACTGACGTCACCAATATTATAAGTGTGGGAGCAAATATGCTATAAGTGATATGAGTATTTAGTATAGGGAACCATACAGCGAGCCATCGTGACCAGGTCTTACACATACGTTGCCATTGCAATAATAAGATATCTCAATATTATTATTATTGTTATTATTTACAGTGATCCATCGTGAACTCACACATACGCATTGCGTAGTGAGAATATAATAATAATTATTATTATAATAAGAGAGCCAAATAGTGTGATCATTAGTATTAGTCTGTCATTGGAAATTCGGACAGAGTTTCACCAGGACTTAACTTCTGATACCTAGAGAATCTTTACGAGATATCCAAACGATGTAGAGAGAACCAGTAGTGAACCATAGAGAGCCAGTCAAGAGAAGGTAGTGATCGATCGAGAGCCAGACAAGTTGTGTCGCTTCACGACAGCGTTGAGTGCTAAGCTACTGTGAGTCCACTGACTCCCCACTCACGCGCTCTCCCATCTATCGTCCCGGACATGCGCAGCACGCTTTCCTAGCCCGCAACGCGAATAGGTATACGATCTGGCCTTCAGAAAGTTCGTCTTGTCGACGGATGGAGGGGAAGACTAGCACACGTCGAGGTTTAAAGTATCAAGCCTGCTACTGGACCTCGAATATATACGAAACATGTGCCACACTGACACCACTTGTAGCAGACTTGACCCTCCACAGAGCTATAGCAGTGATCCTTGGTCTACTAACAACCAACTCCCATTAGTTATTAATAATCCTTTCGACATCAAATAAATAATATTCATCAATTAAATAATATAAGAACCCACGAAATAATAAATTCCGTTACACAATATAATATTAGTAATAATTACAATGGTATTAACCATATTAATAATAATAACAATAATATTATCGATTTATAATAATATCAGTGATATTAATAATATTAATAATAATATTGACAATAACATTCATATATAAATATTGATAATTATTAGTATTTATATTTAAAATATTATTATTATTATTATTATTATTATTATAGATATTATTATTAATATCAATACTATTGTGAATAATTCATAATATTATCGAAATTATTGTTGTTATAATTATCATCATTTATATATATTTATAGTATGAATAATAATAATAACAATAATTTTGTAAATAATAATATTTATTACGATATAATATTGATAATCATATCAATATTAATATTTTGAATATGATCAATACTCAGTTATTACGTTTAATAATATTTAAATTAAAAAAAAAAGTTTCAAGTCGCACACGCATAGACACAATCCAGCAGACGCTCCGAGTTTGTACGCTATCATACGCTATAGTAGTATAGTACATGTTGTATGCTTGCCAGCTTCCCTTCTCTCCATGTAGTTCTCCCCTCTTTTGGCGTAGCGCAGCATTGTGACAGAGCGTGTGACAGAGTGTGTGACACTCAGCGTAACGCTAGTGGGGCCTCAAATTTTGTCGCTACCCTCCGTAAAGAAGTTTCACTCAAAAAAAACAAAAACTCGTAGGAAAAAACAATACAACATCAAATGTGTGATTAAAAAAATGATTTTTTTTTTTTTAATTTAAACGCCATTGAGAAAAGTTATTCATGAAAACAATAATGTCTAGAACCAAGACATGTCCATTCATAATCCAAGAAGTATACTTCTGAAAACACGAACACTATACGTCTTGAACCGAGACATATTTATTCATAATCCAAGAAGTATACTTCTAAAAATACGAAAAATTTGTCTTGAACCGAGACGTTTTTTTCATGATTCAAGAAATTTTTTATGATTTAGATTAAGAAGTCTTTGTCTTAATCCAAATCAACTTTTTCTTAATCCAAATACATTTTTTTGCAAGAAGAAATTTTCTATTATTAAGAATTTTTTGTCTTAAAAATAGAGAAAATTTTCTTTAGTGTAACAATCTAAAAAAGAGTATATATAATATGGCCGTCTTCTGAAATACCGTCGAGAGTATTGCAGATAATAATTTGTAATACGCTGGCGGAACTTTTTGTTACGATCAACGAGTAAATTTTGCTTCAAAAAAAAAGTGAAATTTACCAATAGGAATTGTAATATTTACCGCATAAGATAGTACTTTCTGTTTAACATTTTTAATAGGTAAAATTTACTTTTTATCCTTAGGTGCCCCTTAGTTGCATATCAAAAATGTAAAAACTACCAATTATTTTTCTCCGTGTATGTTTTAATTTTAAACGCTCTGTTTTCAAAATAAGTCACAGTAGTTCTACTTCAAGTTATTATTTCTCTCCAATCGCGACTTTTACTTTCAACTTAAAACTTTTTGGTATCAATTACTTCAGTTTTAGACCGAAGCGCAAAATATCTTGGCACAAAACTTATTTGTTTGGAATTGAAACTCTATTATCTTAAACCAAGAACAATTCCTTATGAGACCTTAATCTATGAAATTCACACTTTCATTTTTACAGTGTATTAAGAATAAACAATTGAATTCTCATAAAAATAACAATAAAAGTCGAAAGTAAAGACGGCATAATTCAAAATAATTTCATTAAATATTATTGCGTAACTTCCAGAAAAAAAATACTTGATTATCCCTAATATAAATATAGTATAGCTTTCAAGAATTAAAGAGAGATAGGTATACCGAAATCAGTACCCAGGTAGAAATCCCTCTGGATCGACATCGTTTTTCAACGTCGAACCGAGCCCGATAACCGACGTCCACCGGAGATATGTTAGCGTAACGTTAGCGTAACGTTTCGAGCATCAAGCTCGAAATTCGACTTTGATTCAACTTCGAATGGATGCTCAATTTCTACCTGGGTAATTTCTTTTAAAAACAGTTTTTAAATGAATAAATAGATAAAAAATATTTGCAATGAATGCAAATAAGCACGGCTTGAAATCTTCTCGGGCAAAAACGCAAAAATAAATTTATGTCATGGATCGTTCCCAGGTAGGATCCTACGAGAGTGAACGACTGAGCCAAGCTTGATACAAGCTTTTGTTCCAAGCCTTGGTGGACTAGGATGTGTCTAGCATGACACAGAGAATTCTTCCAGTCATTGCACAAGACTTGTTAGTCCAGGCTTGTACCAAGCTTGTGTCAATCGTTAATTCCAAGCCTCACACAAGGTTAAAAATTCCAAGCTTGTGTCGAGCCTGTATTTACAGTCATTGCACAAGACTTGTTAGTCCGAGCTTGTACCAAGCCTGTGTCTATTGTTATTTCCAAGCTTCACACAAGGTTGAAATTTCCAAGCTTGTGTCGAGCCTGTATTTACAGTCATTGCACAAGACTCGTTAGTCCAGGCTTGTACCAAGCCTGTGCCAATCGTTAATTCCAAGCCTCGTACAAGATTAAAAATTTCAAGATTGATTCGAGCCTGTATTTCCAGTCACTAGACAAGCCTTGTTGATCCAGGCTTGACACAAAACTGTCCCCTTGATTTTCCCCGCCTTGTAACACAGCCTTGTGTCTAGCTGGTGCCCATTATTTTAACAAGCCTGACACGAGACTTGACCTATGCATACATATATTTAACTCGAAAAAAAAATATAGTAATTGGATATATAAATTTTATATAAATTTTAAATAAAAATTATCAGGCTTTGACTATCGTGTCAGGTGTTTGCAAGAACTGTGTGTTGAGTCTCAATAGGATTTATTCATATAAAAAATTTTTACAATCACTTTCATCAATATCCCGATGGTCGACATGATGGTGTGCATTGGTCTTCCACGTGAGAGGCCCCGGATCGATCCCGCGTCGCGTTCATAGCTTTTCGTTTAATTATTATCGTTTATCAGAATTTTCTGAATGAAAAAATAACAATGTCATAAATAATAAATTAACAATAATAATTTATTTATATTTTTTTAAATTGTTTTTGGAAGCTTGTGTCAAGTCCGAGACACGAGCCTTGGCACGAGGCTTGTCATCAAGCTTGTAACATACCCGAGATGAAAAAATTTTGTATTCGAGAGGTATTTTTACTCTTTCTGAGTCTTCAAATAGTATTCGGTGATATTTCCCGATAGTTGTCGATGTTTCAAATGTATTTCGCGATATTTACATGAAGAGGACGAATACTCTCTGTCGCGAACGCTTATCCCTGATTTCTTGATATTCGAGTATTTCAAATGTATTCGAGAGTATTCGTGACATCTTCTGGACTTAGAAAA
>MKYW01000120.1:5764-20599 GCA_015776835.1 Aphidius ervi | reverse complement strand
AAATACGTTAGTGCAGTTGTTTGACAGATGTGAGATTTTCTCTAATTCTTGACAAATAATGTTTTAAAAAATATGTTATAATATTACCAAAAAGAAACTTAAGTTTATGGTTTTATTTGTTACGTGATTTTTACTTGAAAAGTCTATGCATTCATTGACCATGTGTAGGAATTCGAGATAGTCAAAAAAAGGACTATTAAAAAGAGTACATAAATTAAAGTATTGCAATTTGAAGTATTTAAAAAAAAATATAAAATCAAATTGTTAGTCACATGTTATTTGAAATCGTATGATTTCACGATCTAGCCATAAAAAACAAAGTAATGTTTAAAACTTATCAACTTATTGTAGTTTATTTAAAAAATAAAAAGAATTAAAATCTGGTCAGTCTGGGACTGACAGACAGCTGTGGTTCGACCCGGAACGAACAATATTCTGTTTGTTTCATGCAGATGGTGTCTTTTTTTAAACCATGGATGGCTTGTTTCAAGAAGAATACTTCTAAAAATATGCCACTAGCTTCTTGTTACAAACGGTCGAAGGTTTATTACAAGATAATTAACTACTTATTTCGAACGACAAAATATTTGATACAAACGATTGATTGATTGAATATTTGAATATAAAAAAAAAAAAAAATGATTAATTTCATTTTAGCAGAACAAGTTGAACAAGTTAATGGAGATGAATTTTTTTTTTTTTTTTTCTAAACTACAGAACCTAACTGCCTCGAGTAGGAATGGAACTGGGGTCTAACCTATTGGCGTCTAACTGAATAGAAATCTAACCCGTTATTGATGAGCCACGGAACCGAACATGATAATGGTAGTTTATTAGTTGTACATCAAGAACGTTTGGATACAATTAACAAAATAGATACAAAAGATACAATTATCATTTACATTTTATTATGATATTTGAATTATGAATTAATTTGAAAAATTAATTTTATTTTAAAAATATTTATTTCTAAAAAAATTAAATAATGTCAGTTTATCTAAACTTGATGAAATTGGAATTAAATATCATTTTTCAACTGTTTTAAAAATAGAACGAATTTTTCAAATTAATTCATAATTAAAATATCATAATAAAAAGTAAATGATAATTGTATCTTCATGAAACAAACAGAATATTGTTTATATCAAGACTTTTATTTTTCTTATTACAAACCAATTATAGTTTATAATAAACTGTTTTCTTCTTTTTTCAAACAAAATATTGCCAATAAGTTTTCTTCTAAAAAATAGAAGAAATTTTTCTCAGTGTAGGTAAGAAATTATTATATGTTTAAGGTAACTTATATTAATTTGACATTTGTTGCTGAATTTACTGTGATGCGATGAGTATTTGTTAAAGCTGTTGATATAACCTTGTAAAATGAAATCAGTATTCAAGATTTTATTGAATAAGTTCGAAAAGGGCAGGCTTTGTTTGTGAGAGAGACCATGAATCGAAGGAGTAATGATAATGAAGACCAAGGTACATATGCTGAAAGTTAGGAGAATAATGACGTAGTCTGCCTAGTAAGGGTCTGACCTTTATCTCATTAACCTGATAAAGACGATTAACAAGACCGTAAATTAATTCAATAGAACAAATAACACGTGCTGTGTCTTTACGTTGAACCTTGGGCATGTACGCACCCTGAGTTTCCCTGATTCAATGGTTTAAAAAATTTAGTTGTATAATGATACGATGAAAACATGTATATGTTTGAGACACAAATTTCGCCAACCGTATAATGATTATTTAAATTAGTGTGTGGGACAAATAAGTATTCTTGGTTGACAGCATGTACACACTAAGATAACTTTTAGTTGAATATGAGAAAAGTATTCTTGTAGTTAGAAAAAAATTCTTGGCAATATATTGTTTAAAAAAAGAAGTAAATTATCTATTATAAACAATAATTGTTTGTAATAGAAAAAAAAAAAGTAATAAATTATTATTTTTCATGATTATATTATTCAATATAATCATGATGAATAATAATCTAATATTTTTGTGAGCAATTATATTTTTACATGAGAAAGTAAATGATTGAATCCTTTGTATTTAATTCATTGATTGTATTCCGACGATTTAGATGTATATCAAATAAATTTACTTTGTCAAGTACGGTTCCGTGTCACATCAATAACACATAAGCATTCTATTCAGTTAGACCCCAGCTCGATTCCCACTTGAGACAATTAGGTTTGTTATAGGTTAAAAGGAAAATGAATAAATGAATTCACATTTAATTCTATCGACAATGTTCTACTGAAAAAAAGATGATAAAATTTTTTTTTTTTTAAATATCCAAATATTGAAAGAATTGATTGTTTGGAACAAACATTTTGTCGTTGGAAATAAGCAGTTAATTGAGTTGTTATAAACCAACGAACGTTTGTAACGAGAAGCTCGTGGCATGTTTTTAGAAGTATCCTTCTTGAAGCAAACCATTCCATGGTTTGAAATAATACGTTATCTGCATGAAAAAAACATAATATTGTTTATATTGAGACTTGTTTTTCTTTTATTACAAACTATTATTGTTTATAATAAATAATTTACTTCTTCTTTCGAACAATAAATGCCAAGAAGTTTTTTTGTTACTACAAGATTAGAGTACAAGGGGATCTGGGGCACCGTATAAGAGGATAGGGAAAAAGAGCTGAAAACTGGTTTGGAAGTCGTTTTTTCACCTGCCACCGTCCCCTCTGGCCCGCTTGCTTCCGTTCCTCCCTCGAGCACCAACAAGCTAACCCACCAAGCTACACTGCAAGTCTCCTTTTCGTGGGCCCCAAACGCGACTACCCTTCACGGCCCTATACGCAACTACCTCTAAAAACTACCCCTATTATTGATTTATAATGAGTATTTTTATAATATACGTACATAAATATATATAAATATATATTTTATTATTTATTATATATTTTTTATGATTTATCTAATATAATTATTTTATTTTGTTTTTTGAATATTATTCGATTATGTGTGAGGTGCACGCGCATACCTGTAAGCAGAAGTTCAACCAGAAGTTTGAATGGTAAATGTGTGTGAGGCAAGTGTAGGGTGAGTGTAGGCAAGTGTAGGGTGACCTTGTTCGTTTTGGTAGTGTGTGTGAGTTGTCTATAGCGTTGAGTGAGATTTTATGACGCGGATTCAGTTATTTAACGATGACATTTGTTATAATTAAAAAAAAATCATTCCAACTATTTTTTATTAAAAATTATAATATTCTCTAGAGGATCTATTAGACGATTATTACTTCTTTTTAAATACTTAAATAGTTTTATTGGTATTCCGAGCATAGCGTTCACTGCCTTGAATCTAAGACGGACACTCAGTTATTCAACGCTAACATTTGTTATAATTTAAAAAAATTATTTCAACTATTTTTTATTATAAATTATAATATCTTGTAGCCCATTCACTGGTCGATTACCTCTTTATTTCAAATAATTAAAGAGTTTTATTGGTATTCCGAGCATAGCGCTCATGTCTAGTGTTCAAGTCACCCCATGTGTATTTTTTTTTTTTTTTTCTGAAATATTTTCTAATATTATCCTATTCATATTATCAATAAGTTTTCTAAATAATATTCAAAGTATGACGTATTTTCGTATGTAGCTGGAAATTATGGGTCAAATAAGTAAGACTTTTCATGTATTTTAAAACATCATGAAAAATTTATTTGGCCTACTTATTACACATGTTTATCATGATATCATTGGTTAAATGTCACCAGGTATATGAACTCGACATATAATATATTTATTAATTGCTAGAGCACATCTTCTACGAGTATAACCATATGTAAACAATGTAAAAAAAAAAACAAACAAAGGTTCATTATAACAAATTTCAAAAGCTAATGTATGCTCTTCTTTTTTTTTTACTTGTTTTATTTTATCTTTTTTTTTCTTGATTTTTAAAGTGAAACTCCTTCAGAATAGGTAGTTAGAAAAAAAAAAAAACAAAGAGGGATGCAACGATCCTAACGCTATGAACGAAGGAAATTTCAAATTTTTATTTTTTTTTGTCGATCTTTTTTTTTCAGGTTTAAAAACTATTCGAGATATCGATTTTGTAGACCAGTCATATTTTTCTGCTTGAGATCTCATTTTCAATTTAACATTGAGATTTGGTCACAACAGAAATTTTATTATTACTTAACTGTTTAATTTAAATCTACAAATATAAATAAACGCGAATAAAAATTCAACAAGGTTCCAAATTTAAATTCAATCAAGGGTTGAAAATGGTCAGAAAAATCTGAAAAAAAATCCAGGGATGCTTTTGGTGTATTTGCAACAAAACCGAAAATTGGAGCCAAAATCGAAGGGGGACAGGTTTTAAACTGGCTGCAGTGAAGTGGAATGCCCCATATATAGAGATGGGCGAAATGTTCTGATTAATCGGAACATCGATTTTGAATTGATGTTTTTGCCCGATTATTTTGATTCCCGATTAATCGGATATCGATTTTTTTTTCGCATAATCGGATTTTAAAAATCGAGTAATGATTTTGCTGTATTTATACAAATATAATTATAAAAAATAATATAATAAATGTAATGCAATAGAATTTTAGAACATATAATGAATGTAACCACAGCCAATCAAAATATATGTTCTTGGGGAAATTCTATTTTTGATTGGCTGTGATAAGTAACTCTGGCTAATTCTGAATCAGCCTTAATAATATCAGGTAAATTAATTCTTTATAAATTTACATGTAAACAACATCCTTTCCTTAGCTACCATTTGTCTCATAGAATTTCGGAAAAAAGTCTGTTAACAATCGAAGAAGTTTCTTTAAAGAGCTACACGTGTAGGAAAACACAACACGACCAAGCATCGGCCTTGCGCCAATAATCGGCGAACATTAATAGGCCATTAATGCGCCAAGCCTGGAGCGTTACGGTAATTTAATATCGGCTGCCATGAATGGCCCAATAATGTTTTCCCAGATTGGCCCGATGAACGGCCCAATGATGTCCCATTTATGGCCCATTGATAAACCAAGAGTAAGCCAAGCATAGACCAACCATCAGCTATTATTGGCCTGCCATTAATGGGCCATTAATGGGCCATTAATGCGCCAAGCCTGGATCGTTACGGTAATTTAATATCGGCTGCCATGAATGGCCCAATGATGTTCCCCAAGAGTAAACCAAGTATGGCCATTTATTAATTCCATTAAAAAAAAAAAAAAATATTTATTTATTTATTATTTAACAATCGGGCTTTTATTAAACAAACTATTAATAATCAATTGAAGAAATTATCATTAAACACTATTGAGATTTGATTTTACCTGGACTTGAACTCGGGTCTTCCTGTGCGATATCCTGAAGCATTACCACTCGGCCACGGCGGCTATAGGGAAACTTATAAATAAATTTCTGATTTGAATCAAATCAACAAAAGACCAACTCTTGGCCGCCCGAGAGTCAGCCAAAGCTTGGCCAGTGATGGCAACCATGTGTTGGCCATTTAAGGATTCAAAAGCTTAGCCAATAAATGGCAACTAAGCAATGGCCATTAACGTATAAGCCAAAGATTGGCCAATGATTGGCAAACAAGCAACGGCCATTAAAAGTCTACCAAGACTTGGCCGATGATCGGCAACCAAGCAATGGCCATTAATGTATCAGCCAGAGATCAGCCAATGATTGGCAACCAAGCAATGGCCATTAAAAGTCTACCAAGACTTGGCCGATGATCGGCAACCTAGTAATGGCCATTAATGTATCAGCCAGAGATCGGCCAATGATTGGCAACCAAGCAACGGCCATTAAAAGTCTGCCAAGGCTTGGCCGATGATCGGCAACCAACGAATGGCCGTTAATGTATCAGCCAGGGATTGGCCAATGATTGGCAACCGAGCAATGGCCGTTAAAGAGTCAGCCAGGCTTGGCCCATGCATTGTTGCCAATTATCGGCCATTTAAGAATCAGCCAAGGCTCGGCCATGAATCAGAACCATGAATTGGCAGTACAAGAATGGGCCCAGTCGTTTGCCAATGATGAACCATGAACGGCCCATGCCTGGCTAACAATCATTGGGTGCCATTGATGGGCCAATGCATGGCCATGTTGTGAGTCTTGGCGATTCCTACACGGGATGGGTTAATGTCGTAAAAATTTGTAGAGATTCGTAGGAATTCGTGATAGTTTGTCAAAAATTCGTAGAAAATTCGAAGGAATATTTGTACCAAGGAAACCTTGGGTTTTTTTTAAAAAAGATTTTGGTACTGCTTTTATAATCAAGTCTTCTGGATATTTTGCATTCAACTTTTCTACGTCATTTTTATTTGAATTTAAAATATTATGTAGTTGATTATCGAGACGGGACGTCATATCTCCAGGTGTTTAAACAGTACCTACGTCATTGTTTGTATTGAATTCATTAATCGAGTCCTCAGGAAATAATACATTTTTTCTTGCGTGTTCCATCATTTAAAACATTTTGTAATAACAGTTGTAATTATTAAAGTCAGTTATAACGGTAACAAAAAGCCGCCACCCAATTGATTAATTAAAATTTTTTTTTTTGATTTTATATTTCCCGGAGATGCCAGAAAACGTAATATCGATTTATGTTTTTTTAATTATTTTCTTTCCAGTTTTTTCGATACTTATTATGCCAATACAGCGAATAAGATTTTTGTCACAATGCTTTAAAATTTCTTAACTTGTTTCGGATTAGCATATAATAATGCTTGTAGTAAAACAATGTGTTCTTTATTAAATAGATTACGCGTACAGACTGCCATTATATTCGTACAACTGCTATATTATTAGATGACGTAGTAGTATTTATATCTTTACGGGGAATGTAAAAAAAATTATGTGTATCACTAGGGAAAACACACGTAAGAACCCGAAGGTTTTCTGAATAACTCCGTTTTGAATCAAGTAAAATATATATCCATGAGGTACAGAGGTCGCAAAATAAGCTTCTTGCAGAAAACGCGCATTCTAAGGGTATATTTAAATGCAATTGCAATTGCAGTGCTAAAAAAAATATTTGCAAACGATCTCGAGGATTCTTGAATGAAGTAATATAATGTGTATTTGAACTTATATCACGAAAGCCAGGGTGAAAAAGTTTTTGCGATAACGATATGAATAATTCAAAATAGTGACTTCCCTTTGTAAAAAGATCCATAATAATACTGGAAGAGCCTGACTCTCTCATGAAATCATCGATAACAACTAGTTTTTTTTTTTATCACGAAACTCTTCAATTTTTAGCAGACCCTTCACCAATTCAACCGAAGAAAATTCTTTATAACTGTCTGGCCATTGTCCGTAAAAAAAACTAAACTTCATCAAATTTTATATCGGTGCTCTTTTCATTTAGAAATTTTTTTAACCAAGTAGTCTTACCACAGCCTGATGCTCCCGCAAAAAGCATCGTAAACGGAAAGTGACACACTAGAGACACTTTCATAACTGAGAAAAATTGAATAGATGATCGAAATATATGATATACATCAGAAAATAGAATGGATGGTAAAATAATTTTTTGATTACTTTACAGAACAATTTTTTATTTTTTTTAATATACAAATATTTTTGACAGTAAGTTTTTACTATTAACTCAAAATTTTTTATTACATTTTCAAGAAAATTTACATTACATTTAAAAAATTCTTTTTTATTACGCACGTTGTTTTTTATACCCTACACTGAGAGAATTGAAACGTGAATTTCACGGGNCGTAACAACCTCTGATAATGAATAAAGGGCCTATGTCCAGAGACCTACGTCTTTTTTTCATTATCAAAACCATTTTTGATAAGAGATGAAGGGCGTATGTCCAAGGATTTACGCCTTTTTTCCTTTATCGAAATAATTTTTGATAAAAGATGAAGGGCGTATTTCCAATTTTATTTTAAATTCATTCAATGGTAGGGTTTTTCAAATTATTGATTATTATTTATTTATAATTATTAATAAGAAAAACATAAAAATAATTACAAATAGTAAGTTACATAATTATTTGAATTAGTTTTTTTTTATCATATTTTTATATCAAAAATATAAAATAATAAAATAAATATATATTATATTTATTGATTATTAATACATTATTTTATTATTTTATATTTTTGATAAAAAAATATGATCAAAAAAAACAGTTTTAAATAATGATGTAACTTACGATTTGTAATTATTTTTATGTTTTTCTTATTTATAATTATCAATAAATAATGATCAATAATTGAAAAAACCCTGCCATTGAATGAATTTGAAATAAAATTGAAAATATGCCCCTCATCTTTCCTCAAAAATTATTTCGACAAAGGAAAAAAGGCGTAAGTCATTGGACATATACGCCCTTCATCTTTAATAAAAAATGTTGTTCATAACGGAAAAAAGACGTAAGTCCCTGGACATACGCCCTTTATCCTTTGTCAAAGGGTGTTACGCCCTTTTTACTTTTTTTTTTAAGCCTCAAAATTAGATGAAAAACCCAAAAGTTAATAAATTTGCACTTACGCCCTTCTTCCTTAAAAATTTCAATATACAGCTAATTGTTTTCATTCAAGGCAATTTTCAAGCGGTATTATTGCGACAATACGATAATTTTATCGATTATACTCGGTCAAATATCGTGGAGGTGATACGATAAAAGCTATCGAATGGTTATCGTCATAATAATGTCATAAATTGTCACGATAATATCGATTACCGCAGCATCTTTAATGCCTAACCCTACGAAAAAATATATATCCTAGATATACGCCATCTTGGATATATCCTGGATATATTCCGGGTATATCCAAGAGTGCGCTACCGGTGTTATTCTTAAGAAACTCCAGGATATATCCAATGGGCGTATATCCAGGATCTATATTTTTTCTCGGGGGTAATCGTTCAGCTGTAAATAACACGGAGTATATAACATACATTTTTCGTATGATTATGTATGCAATACTGTCGACAGAATATTTACGTATTCAATAAATATTTTGAAGAAGAATTTTGAAAAAATAAAGAGTGACCCCACCATTCTTATGCCACTGCGTTGACGACAAGGCTACAGGGACTTCTTACTTATTTTAAGCTCCACTGATTAAACACCGATGACCATCGTTTCACCATTAGAGCAATTTCAAATATGAAACTTGGGTATGAAATCTTACGAAAACGTATTCTGTTTCCGTAGTGATCTATAGCCAATACTTTTAACATTCTCATCCCATACTTCTATAACTTTTCCTTACTAACTTTTTTCAATCTCTTTTCGGTAGCTCCAGCACCGTTTACATAATTGTTATATGGTATTAAGAGCGATACAGAATAAACACATAAGATCATAATTATTTTCTTATTAAAACGTCTTCTTCTGTATGTTCCAGATCGAAAAACAACTTAATATATTAGACTTTAAAAAAGCTATATTGAACACTCTCGTCCAAGCTTTAAAAGCTATTTCAGGAAGTGTAGTGGCATTGGTAGGTCAATTGATCAAAGCTGGAGGGTATATCATTACTTCTAAAGGTCACATTATCTCTTCTTTCGGTAAAGGGATCTTCTCATTTGGTGGTCAACTGACTAGAAGTGCATTGATATTAGCGCCAAAATCTAGCAACAGCTTACATGAATTTTTCAACAAGGGAAGAATAAATTAAGGTTTTGTAAATTTTAAATGCTCAAATGATCAATTATAATGGGTCAAGTATATTCTTTTGACGATTTTTATATTGCAATCGACAGATACTTCTTACAGTGCTGAACAATTTAAAATACTCCAAGGATGGTTTTGAAGAATGGATTCATTGTCATCAGCTCATGTGGTCTGATATAATGTTATGAATAAACAGAAAAGCTACATAATTATTCATTTATCAGTCACTTTGTTACACTGAATTTGAAAAATTATAGTATAGAACAGTTCATGTTGAAACTTACGTTTAATCCAAATATAAATATGACCCAATAATTTTTTGATAATTTTATATTTAATTCAATATTATATCATTAATAAATATAATATTAATACATTATGGCAGAATGCGATTTTATGTCCGATAATGATATTAGGCATTATCCATCGAAGAAACTGGTAATATTTGTTTTTCATTCTATATTTTTTTTTTTTTTCAAAGTGTGAGTGTAAAAAACAATATGTATAATTACCCGTTTATTCATCATACCTATAATAATCTTAAGACGTGAAATATTCAAAAAAATGGATTTTTTTCGAAAAACGAATTGACGAATAATAGAGGGACGTCGGAGTTAACTCGAAGAAACTTAGAAAAAATGAAATGCTCTGTGGTCTAGAGGTCAAGGTGTTTGCCAGGTAAGCAAAAGACCCGGGTCCGATTCCTGGCGGGAGAACTTCTTATTTTTCCTAAGTTTCTGTTTTTTTGAATATTCAAGATAATTTTTTTTTATCCAGCAAATTATTCAACTTTGTAATTCAAAATTTTGACATTTTTTTGGATATTTTACGTCTTTTGATTATCAAAGGTATGATGAATAAACAGGTAATTAACAATTGAGGCTTTTTGGGGACATATATCGTTAATTTATGTTCTGTTTTTATTTCAATTATTTTGTTTAAACTAATAATAATTTATATTTGTAATCCATCTACTTGGAGTTAACCGTGAACACCGTGATAGATAATTCATAAGAACTGAATACTAATTTTCTTGAATACAAAAATTAAAACGTGGATATATAAATATATATGTGCTTCGAATGAGAAGAAAAAAAAAAATTCTGCAATACCATCAATAGTAAAATAACAAACACATGCGGCTGCACACACACACGCATACACTGAGAGAATTTTTTCGTTAATTCTACGGGGTAACTACTACGAAGTGGGCCAAGTTGACATTTCCGTATTTAACTATTTATTTACACTAAGTTTTCTGCATGTGGTTACTACTATTCACGAAAGAATACCGTGAAAATTCAGGAATTTGTAATTACGGGAATATTATGTAAAAAATATCAAATTATCACGGAATTATTTCATTGCGCATTGACTATTTAACGGTGTATTCACAAGTTATTTTATATTCTATGTAGGCTATATAAATTATTTGTGAATATATCATCGAATATTCCGGTATGACACCGTAGATATAGGAAAAGCAGTAGCTAAGGAAAAGATGTAGCTAAGGAATTGACGTTGCCAAAAAATTATGTTTCAAGAAAATAATGTTGCTTAAAATATATTTTTTTGGCAACCTTGATTCGTTAGCTACATTCTTTCCTTAGCTACTGATTTTCCTTGGACATTTGTATCTTAAAAAAAAATTTACATGTATTTTACTTATAAAATAAATAAAAATTCCAAGGAAAAGCAGCAGCTAAGAAAAATATGTAGCTAAGGAATTGAGGTTGCCAAAAAATTATGTTTGAAGGAAATGATGTTGCTTGAAATATAATTTTTTGGCAACCTCAATTCCTTGGCCACTTCTTTTCCTTAGCTACTGCTTTTCTTTGAAATTATTTATTTATTTTATAAATAAAATACATGCAAATTTATTTTTGAAAAACAAAAATGTCCAAGAAAAAGCAGTAGCTAAGGAATTAAGGTTGTTAAAAAATTATGTTTGAAGGAAATAATATTGCTTAAAATATATTTTTTTGGCAACCTTAATTCCTCAGCTACATTCTTTCCTTAGCTACTCCTTTTCCTTGGACATTTGTATTTTTAAAAAATAAATTTACATCTATTTTATTTATAAAATAAATAAAAATTCCAAGGAAAAGCAGTAGGTACGGAAACGATGTAGCTAAGGGATTTAAGGTTGTCAAAAACTTATGTTTGAAGGAAATAATATTGCTTAAAATATATTTTTTGGGAAACCTTAATTCCTTAGCTACATTCTTTCCTTAGCTACTGCTTTTCCTTTGACATTTGTATTTTTTAAAAATAAATTTACATGTATTTCACTTATAAAATAAATAAAAATTCCAAGGAAAAGCAGTAGCCAAGGAAAATATGGAGCTAAGAAATTGAGGTTGCCAAAAAATTATGTTTGAAGGAAATAATGTTGCTTGAAATATAATTTTTTGGCAATCTCAGTTCCTTGGCTACATCTTTTCCTTAGCTACAGCTTTTCCTTGGAATTATTTATTTATTTCATGAATAAAATACATGTAAATTTTTTTTTGAAAAACAAAAATGTCCAAGAAAAAGCAGTAGCTAAGGAACAGATGTAGCTAAGGAATTAAGGTTGTTCAAAAATTATGTTTGAAGGAAATAATATTGCTTAAAATATGTTTTTTTGGCAACCTTAATTCCTTAGCTACATTCTTTCCTTAGCTACTGCTTTTCCTTGGACATTTGTATTTTTAAAAAATAAATTTACATCTATTTTATTTATAAAATGAATAAAAATTCCAAGGAAAAGCAGTAGCTAAAGAAACGATCTAGCTAAGGAATTAAGGTTGCCAAAAAATTATGTTTGAAGAAAATAATGTTGCTTGAAATATAATTTTTTGGCAACCTCAATTCCTTAGCCACATCTTTTCCTTAGCTATTGCTTTTTCGTGGAATTATTTATTTATTTTATCAATAAAATACATGTAAATTCATTTTTGAAAAACAAAAATGTCCAAGAAAAAGCAGTAGCTAAGGAACAGATGTAGCTGAGGAATTGAGATTGTCGAAAAATTATGTTTGAAGGAAATAATATTGCTTGAAATATATTTTTTTAGCAACCTTAATTCCTTAGCTACATTCTTTCCTTAGCTACTGCTTTTCCTTGGACATTTGTATTTTTAAAAAATAAATTTACATCTATTTTATCTATAAAATAAATAAAAATTCCAAAGTAAAGCAGTAGCTAAGGAAAATATGTAGCTAAGAAATTGAGGTTGCCAAAAAATTATGTTTGCAGGAAATAATGTTGCTTGAAATATAATTTTTTGGCAATCTCAATTCCTTGGCTACATCTTTTCCTTAGCTACAACTTTTCCTTGGAATTATTTATTTATTTTATGAATAAAATACATGTAAATTTTTTTTTGAAAAACAAAAATGTCCAAGAAAAAGCAGTAGCTAAGGAACAAATGTAGCTAAGGAATTAAGGTTGTCGAAAAATTATGTTTGAAGGAAATAATATTGCTTAAAATATATTTTTCCGGCAACCTTAATTCCTTAGCTACATTCTTTCCTTAGCTACTGCTTTTCCTTGGACATTTGTATTTTAAAATTATAAATTTACATGTATTTTATTTATAAAATAAATAAAAATCCCAAGGAAAAGCAGTAGCTAAGGAAAAGATGTAGCTAAGGAATTGAGGTTGCTAAAAAAATTATATTTTAAGCAACATTATTTCCTTCAAACATATTATTTTGGCAACCTCAATTTCCTCCAATCTCATACAAATTACGGTTTCTCGTCGCGGCCCAGTTTTTAGTGGCTACCCCGTAGTTATAAAAATGTTTTTATATAAAAATAACGTGAGAATTCTCTCAGTGTATGCATTAGGGTGGCCCTTAAAAAAGTAAATGATGAACTTTGATGAGTGCCCCCCCTAGAATGGTTCCAAATAAATAAAAAAAAATCCTGTCAAAATTTCAGAGCCCTATCTCAATATTAACCAGTGCCTCAGATCACTTACTTTTTCCCATTCAATTAACATGGCAATTTTCCTATATTTTAGTAACAATACTGTACAGTCGTCAAAAAATATGTAAAAGATAGGATATTATGCCATTTTCTTCATTTTTCTATGTAGAATTCAACCGCATTTACCGCTCGTAGAAATTTTCAATGTTGGACCTACTATATGTGTTGACACAACACAAAAAAGGGCAAGATTACGATATCCGAGGCACCCTATTTTTTTGTTGGTTTCTTGTAGGAAATTTTCTCACGATTACGGAATGCCAATTACGGAGTGCCAATAAATTTACATGTACTTTATTTATAAAATAAATAAAAATCTTAAGGAAAAACAGTAGCTAAGGAAACGATCTAGCTAAGGAATTGAGGTTGCCGAAAAATTATTTTTCAAGAAATTAATGGTGATTCAAACATAATTATTTGGCAACCTTAATTCCTTAGCTACATCTTTTCCTCAGCTACTGCTTTTCCTTGGACATTTTTATGGTCGAAAAATAAATTTACATGTATTTTATTTATAAACTGAATGAAAATCCCAAGGACAAGTAGCTTAAAAAATAATTCATTTGCCAACATTAATTTTTTAGCTCCATCCTTCCTTTAGCTACTGCTTTTCCTCGGTATATTTTTTTATCAAAATTCTTTTTCAAATTTTATTCGTCAAATAAGTCAAATATATACATTTTATTTTTATTATTTAATAAAACCCTATCAACAAATTTTCTCACTCCTATTTAATAATATAACGCCGATCGACCTATTCTTTAATCTTTAGATTAATTATTCTTGTATGGATCGCCTTGTCGTTTATGTGAACAAAATTTCAAACATGAATATTTTGTCAAAATGGTCTCGTGCATTAGGTTTTAGGTTTAGTAATTAGGAAGTTGTAGTTTCAAACCCCGTTAGGGAATTATTCTTGTAAAATAATGAGTTACCGAGGAATATACCCGAGTGGAAATTTTGGTCCGATTCGGATCCGATTCGGATCAGGTTTACCTGATATAAGGTCCGATTCGGACCCGGTTTACCAGATCCGATTCGGATCCGAATGTAACGCCGGTAGAGATCCGGATCAGATCAGGGAATACGGATCCGGTTGTAATAAGGACCCCTTAGCAAAATCGGATTACAAAATGCATATCCAGCATAGATCCGAATTTATACTTAAATCGGATCCGAATTCATACTTAAACCGGATCCGAATTTATATTTAAACCGGATCC
>MKYW01000012.1:1419685-1453486 GCA_015776835.1 Aphidius ervi | reverse complement strand
TTTGTCAATTTTTAATTCATGTACATTAGTGTAACATTACTTGGATATTATTATAATATATAAATAATTAAATTGGATTAAATATTTTTGAAAAAATTTTATTATTGAATAATGCTATGAAAATATAATTGAGTTTTTGTCAATCGAAAAATTATTAAAACGCAAATAAATTATAAATTTCATGAATTTTGTAAATTTTTTTTGTTTAAATTTTAATTCATGTTATGTATTGTATTTTCGATTAATATTTTTACAAAAATTACATTGATAAATATTTTTTTTTTTTGAATATTATTTATTTATGTTTCATTCAGGTTTTTTTTTTTATATATCAGTTGTATCAAAAATATAAGCGGGTTTGTGTGCAACTAGCATATAAAAAAAAAAAGTATATAGTTTTTCAAGTTGTCTTACATTTTTTTTATTTTTTTTTTCTTATCTGATACTGTGAAAGCCCACTCACGTGGCTTACCTTTTCACGTTGTGTGGTGACCCAACATTCAGACTACTGTGTACAAAACTTACATAAGTATATTGGAGACTCTAAAAAGTTACCGGAAAAAGAAAAAAAAAATAGTTAAAATGATGGTAAAAGAAATTTAAAGAAATAAAAAAAAAAAATTGGGAAGAAAAAAAAATAAAAATCATGTGTGCCTGCAAGTCAAATGTAACAGATAACACTTTTTTTTTTTTCATTTTCATTGTCAATATAAATAATATTATTGTATTTTATTTACAAATATTTAATTTATTGTTGTATAAATTTTTTAAAGCTAATTTTTAATTAATTAATAATTACAAACAACCAGACCTTTAAATTTTTTTTTTTTATATTTTGTAAGCCTTGATATTTAGATTCAATTGAATTTTATTTTGCCAATTATAAAGATGTAAATTTTTTTGAATTATAGATACACATAAAAAACTAAATAAACGCAAATAAAATAATTTTTGTTATGATATTTTTGTCACACATCGGGTCACGATATATATTCTTAAATATTTTTGATATTTTTTAATTTTATAAAATAAATGTAACGGGCTTTTTAATAATGAAATTGTTAAAGTATTTCGCAATCGATTATGAGCAAAATTGTGCTGGCTTGTTATTAAAACTTGATGAGGTTGGAACTGATCTGAGTACGTCTTATTATTGATAAATTTATAAATTTGATATTGATATTGATAATAAAAATATAAATAAATTGGATGACTATTTTTTTTTATTTTATTTTGATTGTGTTATAATATCAACAATTCTCGTTTACCATTATATATTTTTTTTAAAACATTAAAAATAATGCTTATGATCTAGCGATATTTAGAAATATATTTTATATTAAATTTAATTGAATAAAAAAATATAAGTACGCAATTGCTTGATTGATTAATCATTTCAATCATTATTTTATATATTTTTAATTTTATAATTATTTTTATTTGGCAAGGTGAGATTGTATTTGATAAAACTGGAATGAAGAGAGTGCAGTTGAATTAATAGAAAATTCAAATTGAAAAAGTCAATTAATTATTTTCCTCTAATTTAAATATGTACATTTATTTATCAACTGTTGAAAATGAAGAGTATTTTATTATCAACTGAAAAATCTAACAATCGGATAATAACTTGCAGCAAATATTTTACCGTCTATAAAAATTTGTAATAGAATCATATATTTTATTTAAAAACGAATTAAAAATTTGAAAAAAAATTGTTGACATATAAATAAATACATGTTAAATTATGAAAATTAATTAACAATAAAATATTATTATTTATACGTGTTATTTTTGGATACTACGATAAAATCAAAAATAAAATATTTCTACAATCATGTTTCATCAAAAAATATTGAAGAATAAATTTTCTAATATTATTTTCTCAACTCTTTAATTTACACATCAGTCTTTATTGTTTTTTATATAAAATATTAAAAGAAAAAAAAAAGAAAAAATCATGTTATTAAAATAACAATGACCTCAATATTATTTTTAAATAAAGTCATTAGTTTTATTTTTTCTTTATCAATAATATAGTTTTGTTGTTGGATAGATAAGAATATATTTTTATAGAAAATAATTATAACTATCGATTTAATTTAAAGAAACACACAGTATATAGAATAAATTTTTCATTTCTTGATTAGCTTGTCGTCAACGTGGTATTTGTTTGGACCACTTTTGACTTTGGATCGATCAACATGAAGAAATCAACCGGAATCATGAAATTGGTTGCAATTGTCATTGCTTGCCTCATTGAAGTACGTCAAAATTATTTAAAAATTTAATATAATTATACTGAGCAATATTTATATACAAAAATAAATAATATATTTTTAATTTAAAATTTGAAAATAACATCAATGAGATAACTGCTACGTTTTCAATAAGAGTTTGATAAAAATATCTATTTTAATAAATTTTAATTATGCTATTATTCCCTCTTCATATAATAAATAATTTTTTTTTTTTTTTAATATAAATTATTTCAAAATAAACCAATTGATCAATCAATTTTTAAATTAATAATTTCAGCTGGGATCATTGACCAATGAAGTAAATGCCTGTAAGTTAAAAATTAAGTCTCAAATTAAAATAGTACAAGTATATTCTAAAAATTTATCTCATTTTGTTTACATATTTATTTATTCTTTGTATATAAAATAGATGATGAGGATGTTACAATATCTAAAGCTGCTATCAATACAGAATCAAGAGTCAAAGGTACTGTATAAATCACACTTGAACAAATAAAAATACTAACACTAAAAAAAAAATAATAATTAATAAAAAATTGTTAATAATTTGCAATAACAAAAGTGCTTGTACAAGATAAAAATATTGATGCTAAAAAAAAATTTGTTGGTTTTAAAAAAATAGAGAAAACAGATTTAATCAAATAATTATATTTTCTTTGATTAATTTTATCTATTTTTAATTATTGCTTTTTATTTATACATACATCATTTAATAATTTTTTATTCATATTTTAGATCAGTCGAGAACTTCAACGAGTGTTTTTGTATTTATGACTCGAGAAAAAATTTTTACACGACCATATTTTGAGAAAAATACAACATTAACAGAAATTAAAATAACTGATTCTCAAAATTTTTCTTCAAATTCTAAACTGCCTATGAACAATACAGGATTTACTTCAGATTGTTCAAATAGAATTTATATTTTGAAAACATTTATTAATGATTCTGCAGGTAACAGTTTTAAAAATTTAATTAAAACACAATATTTAATTTATTTCAACTACACAATACAACAACTTATCTATATCAAATATATTTTTTTTTAGTACGTGGTTCACAACTTGATGTAATTGAATACGATGAAAATAAAAATTTTAGAAAAATTCAACAAGTTTCCAATATGTTTGATGGAGCAACGTCCATAAAATTTGACTGGACAACAGGATTGCTATATTGGATTGAAAAAATTGGACTTAAATATTCAATAAAAGTTACAAATGGCTCGTTTGTAGAACCAAAATATGTTTATCAACCTCCTGAAGGAATTTTTATTGCCCACCTTCAAATTTATCCAAAGCGAAAGTAAGTTGTTAGAATCAAAAGTCATTTGATAAATTAATTGATTATAACACCTGACAAAAAAAAAAAAATAAATAACAAATATATAATTCATTTGTTAAAAATTTTTATCATTTAATTATTTACTTTTTTTTTTTTAGTGAATTATTTTTTACAGATTATTCTTATATTTGGTACATTTCTGCTTCACCTAATAGTACACCGAGTTTACTATTTTTATCAAAGCCACAATTTGGGATATTTAAAATGGTCATTGATTATGCATTTGATAATTTGTGTTGGAATATGCTTGTTACATTGCGTGAGTATTTGTTATCTATAACAGACTATATATCAATATTGAATAAATAAAATTTATATATTGTTAATTTTTGATAATTTAGGTTGTCTTGATATTAGTGGTTCTAGTCGACCATTAGATCATCCACAAATAAGTACTCAAAAAATTCCTGGTGATATTCATGCTTTACAAGTATTTAATAATACATTTTATTGGATTGCAAGTGAAAAGTATCCGTAAGTGGCTATTAATTTATTTTTGAAAATAAAATTTATCATTGTTACGTGTATTCAATTGTGAAAAATACTTGTTTTTATTTTTTACAGGAACTGCACTTGGTACACAAAAAATGGCAATGGTGAACCTGAAATTATAGATGACAATGTACAAGTAGAATATGCCACGTCACACTTGTTTTTTCCAAATTGTTCATGTAAATTGTTTTCATGATATTATTAATGTAAATCTTTAATCATGGAAAAAATTTTAAATTATAAATATTCAATAAATTAATTGATAAATGGTGATGGTTAAAATTATTTTTAAATCGAAAGAAAAATTGTTTGTTAAATCTATAAATAAAACAGAATTAATGTTAATGGGTTTTGAGTATAAGTCATTATTATTACCATGATTTTTTATTTTTTTTTTTTTATTTTTACATTACGATTTTATTGTTTTTCTAAATTGTTAAATTATAAATTACCTTGATTTTTTCCCATTTAAAAATAAAATTCCATAGATATAATTATTTGATAAAGATAAAAACTTATTGTTGTATTTTTTAAAAATTGAAAATCAAAAACAAAAAGCTTTTACAGCCATGTTTTATCAAAAATTATTAAAGATTAAATTTTTAAATATTTCCGCATTGTCATCAGGTTGTACGTGACGATTCTTAATAATAATCAATGGATTAAACTTATATTTTAAGTATATAAAAAGATCATAATGTAAATAATTTTTCACAGTTTATTACGAAAATTCAACCGTTGATTCAGCAAACTGTGCGTTGGCAATTACGAAACGTTTATATATAAAAAAGTATAAACAAAAATGTTAAATAAAAAAATATTTATTTTAATTTTATTTTTACATACGTTTATACAGCTTGTTCAGGTATGTTTTATGCTTTGGTATTTTTGTCGTTTTAAATTTTACAATTAATATTGAATAATATAATTATCATAAAATAACAGTCAAATGATCAAAATGAAGCAGCATCTAACATGGAAGTATGCGTTGAAAAAAATGGTTGTAATGTCAATGTCGTATTTACTGGTATCACAAACTTTGTAGAAACTTTTATAACTAACATTGTGGGTAAGGAAAATTATACTACAATTACATTTTAAAATCTACATAAGCAATTGAAAAAAAAAAAAAAATAACAATGATTATTATTTTCTATTTTATTTAGATGAAGTTGTGGATGTTGTGATGACTCCTTACAGTTCTCCTTCAAATACAAAAAGTATAGTATAATTTAAAAAATCCATGATGACCCCATGGGTCAATGCATTGACACCAATAATTTTAAAATAACAATTTTTTTATTTACAGATGATACATACCCTCGTGAAATGACTACTACCACATCAACTCCAAGAGTAACAGGTATATTATAATTAATTTTAATGATACATGCATCTAAAATTTTTATTTATTTATTAAAATCGTGTTTGATCAAAATATATATTGATACTAATAAATTGTTATTACTTTTTTAAAAAAATTAATGAAATAAAAATGTTATGTTTATCAAATAATAAAATTATTATTTTTCTTTTAACCAGATTTAATTGAAAATAATAAGAAGACTACTTTCTTCACTCCAATAACAACAACAACAACAACAACAGGTAGAGTATAGTTAATAATTTTGATGAGACTAATGACAGAAATATAAAATAAATTTTCATCAGAAAATAAAAATTTTATTATTTACAGATAAGCCAAATTATAATACAACATCTACCACTATTTTTTTGGATCCGAGAGTAACAACAACAGGTAGATTGTATAATTATTAATTGGGTCGACACAAATGACAGAAATGAAAAATTAAATTTTATTGGTAATTTCATTGTAGCTAAAGAAAATAAAAATTTTATTGTTCACAGATAAGTCAAATATTCATACAACATCGACAACTATCTCTTCTACTTCAATAGTAACACCAACAGGTAGATCCAATAATTAATTTTTGTCAACAAAAAAAAACATTCATATTATATTTTTAAAATTCTGATCTAGTATTTAAATAATTATGATGGATAGTTTACATCTAATTTAAATAAATTTTAATTTATACTTTAGATTACCAGCAAAATTCTACAGACTTTTTATTATACAAAACTCCGGATGGTCTTTTTATACGACCATATAATTCGAAAAATGCAAGAATATCAGCGGTCAATATTACGGATGTTTTAAATTTATCTACAATCATTTCTGGAGATGAAAGATATAAGAACAATAAAGCATTTAACATTGATTGTAAAAATAAAATTATTTATATTTTAAAAGGATCTAAAGAAAGTAATTTTTTTTTTTAAATTCAATCAAATAATTTTCATGTATTTTTCTTTCTTTTTCACTACTTTCCAACATAATGATAATTTGTAATATTTTTTTTTTACTTTAACAGATAAAAAAGTTCTTGATGTGATAAACTATAATGAACAAAACGAATTTAAAAGAATTCATCGAATTTATAAAACCTTTGAAAATGCAAAATCAATTGCATCGAATTGGACAATGGAAAGAATATATTTTTCTGAATCAAACGATACTTTAAAAAATTTAATAAAATTTACTGATAAAACTTTTGAGGATTCAACAGAACTTACTTCTTTTAATAGATCAATGAGTAAAATTCTCGTTCATCCAAAGAAAGGGTGAGTAAAAATAAAATTACGTAATTAATTTGTATAGAGATTTGTATTTATGTACATTTATTTTTTTTTTTAGAATAATATTTTTTTCGGATTTTGAGGATTTTTGGTACACTCATACTTTACCTGGTAGCATTCCAATATCACTAAACTCAACTGAGCCACATAAAAAAAATATCATTGATTTCGCCATTGATTATGAACTTGATAAGCTGTGCTGGATTGAAAAACGAGACAACGATTCTGTATTATGTGAGTATATCAATTTCCATCAATATTGAAAGAAATAAAATATAAAATTTATAAATTGTTATTATTATATTTAATTATTTAGTTTGTGCTGATATCGTTGATTCTAATCAATCAATACATTTAAAAAACATTAGTATTATTGAAAATCTTCGAAAATATGCTAAAAATTTAGTAGTTTTTAATAGCACATTTTATTGGGCTGATGAAACAGGAAATAAGTAAGTTTTCATTGACTTTTTATTAAATAATTATAATAATATAAAAGTCCATTATTTAGTATTAAATATATATATATTTTATTTTTATAAATATATATATTTTATTTTCTTAGGAATACATTGTTTTCCAAAAATAGCAAAGATGAACCTATTAAAGCAATAAGTAATTTAGAACGGAACATAAATCAGCTCTCATTCTTTTTTTCTTTAAATTGTCCATGTAAGTATTGTAAAATAATTTAATTTTATTACTATTAAATTAACATGATATAAAATAAAGTCCATTATTTTGTTTTATTTAGATTCAGCTGAGTATGCTGAGGCGACAAATCCAAATTCAATAGGTATAATTTGTATAATTAATAACAACAATTTTACAATATAATAAGAAAATAATATAATTTAAAAAAAAACAACAGACACAATAAATAATCAATAATGTAAATTTATTATTAATAAAGTTATTTTATTTTTTTTTTTATTTATATTTTAGGTCAGCTAGGAAATCCTAATAATAATTTATTATACGCAAATCAGACTGAATTTTTTACACTATCAAATTCAACAGAAAATTTAAAATTAAAAAAAATTGAAATTAAAGATTCACCAAATTTTTCTGAAATTAATAAATTTGATGATAAAAAAGCAGTCATTGAAAAAATTACTGTCAATTGTGAAAATAATAATATTTATATTTTAAAATCAATCAAAGGAGGTAAAGTTTTTTAAAATTTAATTAAAATAAACATTATTTTTTATTTTTTCTTATTTCTTTTAAACAATTTATTTATTGTAAATATTTTTTTTAGATAACAGAAAAGTGCTTGATGTGATACACTATAATAACAATAACAAATTTGAAAGAACTCATCGAATTTTCAATATGTTTGATAAAGCAGAATCAATAACATCCGATTGGAAAACAAGAAAACTATACTGGAATGAAGAATTTTTGATAAAATTCACTGATGAATATTTTAAACGTTCAGAAAATATTGAATATTCGAGTAAGGCAATAAATAAAATTCTCATTCATCCAAAGCAAAAGTAAGTTATACAAAAAATACATAGTAATAGATGAATTGTCATTTCACAATTTGATCAATTATTATTGTATTTATTTTTTTCTAGCACAATAGTTTTGTCAGATTTTCTCAATTTTACATACAGCTCTATTTCATCTAAACCTCATGGTTCATTAGTACTATCTGAAAAGCCACTATTCTCACTGAAAGAAAAGATAAATGATTTTGCTATTGATTATGCACTTGATAAATTATGCTGGATTACAAGTACAGACATAAATTCTACATTGTGTGAGTATACCTAAAAATTATATCTATAAATATTAAAAGAAAAAAATATAAAATTTATAAATTGTTATAATTTAATTATTTAGATTGTGGTGATATCGTTGGTTCTGATCAATCAATAGAGTTGAAAAACATTACTGATATTGAAACTTTTCCAAAACTTGCTAAAAATTTAGTAGTATTCAATAATACATTTTATTTTACTGCAGAAGAAAATAATAAGTAAGTTTTTATTGACTCTTTATTTAATAATATAAAAATCCATTATTTAATTCTAACTATATATATTATTTTTTAAATAATTTCAGGCAAATATTGTATTTTAAAAATGGCAATGAAATAGCTGTTGAAGTAGACAAGTTGAAAATGGCAGATCAATTATCATATTTTTCTTCAAATTGTCCCAATTAAAAATATTTTTCAATTGTATTTTGTTGTTTTAATTTGATTGAAAAACATTTTTCTTTTTTAATTATAATAATAAATATAAATAAAACTTCAATAAACGTTTATAAAAATATTTGTTTTTGATGATATTCATTTCACACCTTGAATCATGATATATACTATTAAATATTTGTCAATTTAATGGGCATTGTATTAATCAATGTATATTATTGTATTTCATTTAAAAAATCCATAGGTTAATGAATGACTGTACTCAACAAAATTGTTACTTTAAAGTTGTCAGTTATACAATGTCAGACTAATTTTAAATGAATAATACAAAATATTTTAAAATAATGTATGTTATACAATGAATATATACACAAAAAAATTCCTTCATCATGTGAAACTATCATAATAAATATTTAAATAAAACTTTAACTAAAATGAACTTTATATCTCCTATTTAAAAAAGTACATGGTTGACACTTCGACACAGCTTCTGATTGGCTTGAATTTATTAATTGTTATTAACATAGCAACAAATGACAGTTTGTCTTGTTTTTTCAACATTACTCTGATTTCTGTTTTTACCGTTGCTGTATATTTCTTTTGTTTTGAAAAAAAGGTTAGAATGTTAAAAAACAGCAGTTAAACAATTTAATTGAAAGAATTGATAATAATGAATTTATAAACATTATCAAATCTTATTTTGAGTTTAAATCGAGCTTTAAATGAACAAATAAATAGCAACGTTTAAAAGAAAAAAATAAACCAACTGATTGAAATAGAAAATAATAAATACATAGTATAACTAATCATAGTTTCTAAAATAAGTAATAAATATCAATAAATATGATTAATTATAAAAAGAAAAATCAATATTTTCAAAGAAATTATAATTTTACAAAAGACAATCAACGTGCGCATTGATCTCGTTTATGAAAATTTAAAATACTTTCCGTTGATTGTTTCCTTGATTTTTCATTGTTTAAAAATAAAATTACATAGATATAATTATTTGATAAAGATGAAAACTTATTATTTTATTTTTTAATATTACCACAAAAATTAAAAATCAAAAACAAAAAATTTCTACAGCCGTGTTTTATCAAAAAATATTAAAGATTAAATTTTTAAATATTTCCGCATTGTCTTCAGACTGTACGTGACAATTTGTAATAATATTCAATGGGGTAAGCATATATGTATAAAAGTATATAAAAAGATCATGATGTTAATAATTTTTCACAGTTTATTACGAAAATTCAACCGTTGATTCAGCAAACTGTGCGTTGGCAATTACGAAACGTTTATATAAAAAAGTATAAACAAAAATGTTAAATAAAAAAATATTTATTTTAATTTTATTTATACATACGTTTATACAGCTTGTTCAGGTATGTTTTATGCTTTGGTATTTTTGTCGTTTTAAATTTTACAATTAATGTTAAATAATATAATTATCATAAAATAACAGTCAAATGATCAAAATGAAGCAGCATCTAATATGGAAGTATGCGTTGAAAAAAATGGTTGTAATGTCAACGTCGTATTTACTGGTATCCAAAACTTTGTAGAAACTTTCATAACTAACATTGTGGGTAAGGAAAATTATACTATACAATTACATTTTTTAATCTACAAAAGCAATTAAATAAAAAAAAAAATTAACAATGAGTATTATTATTTTCTATTTTATTTAGATGAAGTTGTGGATGTTGTGATGACTCCTTACAGTTCTCCTTCAAATACAAAAAGTAGAGTATAATTTAAAAAATTCATGATGACACCATTGACACAAACTATTTAAATAATTTTTAAAAACAATTTTTTTTTATTTACAGATGACACAAACTCTCGTGAAATGACTACTACCACATCAACTCCAAGGTTTACAGGTAGATTATAAAAACTAATGAAATAAAAATGTTTTGTTTATCAAATAATTAAATTATTATTTTTGTTTTATTCAGAATTAATTGGAAATGATAAGGAGACTACTTTCTCTACTACAATAATGCCAACAAAAACAACATCAATGGGTATAGTATAATTAATTATTCTGACGACACCAATGACAGAAATATAAAATAAATTTTTATCAGAAAATTTTTTACAGATAAGCCAAATATTGATACAACATCTACAGCTATTTCTTTGACTCCGAGAGTAACAACAACAGGTAGATTGTATAATCAATTATTGGGTAGATACTAATGACAGAAATAAAAAATTAAATTTTATTCACAGTTTCATTGTAACTAAGAAAAATAAAATTTTTATTGTTTACAGATAAACCAAATATTGATACAACATCTACAACTATTCCTTTTACTTCAATAGCAACAACAACAGGTAGAGTATAATTAATAATTCTGATGATACTCATGACAGAAATATAATAGAAATTTTCATTATATAAAATAAATTTTTCATCGTTTAAAGATAAGCCAAATATTAATACAACATCTACAACTATTTCTTCTACTTCAATACCGACAACAACCACAGGTAGATCCTGTAATTAATTTTTGTCAACAAAAAAAATATAATTTACGTTTAATTTGAATAAATTTGAATTTACCTTTTAGATTACCAGCAAGATTCTACAGATTTTTTATTATACAAAACTCCGAATGGACTTTTTATGCGACCATATCATTCAAAAAGTGCAAGTATATCAGCAGTTCATATAAAAGATGCTTCTAATTTTTCTCAAATCCTTCCTGAAGAGGAACAATATACATACAATTATCAATTTACCAGTGATTGTAAAAAAAAAATTATTTATGTTTTAAAAATATCTAAAACAGGTAATTATTTTTTTTTTAATTCAACCAAAAAATTTTTATTTTTTTTTTTTTTTATTTTTATCACTTCCCAACGTAATGATAAATTGTAATCTATTTTTTTTTTTTTCAACAGAAAAAAAAACCGTTGATGTAATACACTATAATGAACAAAACGAATTTGAAAGAATTCATCGAATTTATAAAACCTTTGAAAAAGCACAATCAATTTCATCAGATTGGACAACGGGAAGAATATATTTTTCTGAATCAAACGGTACTTTAAAAAATTTAATAAAATTTACTGATGAAACTTTTGATGATTCGACAATACTTACTCATTTTAATAGAGAAATGAGTAAAATTCTCGTTTATCCAAAGAAAGGGTGAGTAAAAATAAAATTACATAAATACGTAATTAATTTGTATAGAGATTTGTATTTATGTATATTTGTTTTTTTTTTAGAATAATATTTTTTTCGGATTTTAAGGATTTTTGGTACACTTATACTTCATTTGGTAGCATTCCAATATTACTACGCTTACCTGAGCCACACGAAAAAAATATCACTGATTTTTCCATTGATTATGAACTTGATAAACTGTGCTGGATTGAAAAACGAGGCGAAGATTCTATATTGTGTAAGTATATCGATTTCCATCAATATTGAATGAAAAAAAATATAAAATTTACAAATTTTTTTATTATTTAATTATTTAGTTTGTGCTGGTATCGTTGATTCTAATCAATCAATACATTTAGAAAATATTAATGGTATTAGTGCTATTGTAAATCTTCCAAGATATGATTCTAAAAATTTAGCAGTTTTTAATAATACATTTTATTGGACTACAAACGAAAAAAATAAGTAAGTTATTATTGACTTTTTATTTAATAATACAAAATTGCATTATTTAATTTTAATTACATACAAAAAATGTAGATATTTTCTTTTTATTTTCTTAGGAAGGTTTTGTATTCCAAAAATGGCGAAGATAAACCGGTTAGAGTAATAGATAATTTAGAACCGAACAGAAAACAACTCTCATTCTTTTTTTCTTCAAATTGTCCATGTGAGTATTGTAAATTTCATTTTATTTTATACGTTTAATTTTATTATTATTCATTAAATTAATTTAATATAATATACAATTAATACTTTATTTTTACAAAGATAATAACTTGAAAGAGAAATTTTATTTACAATATAGATCATTATTTTGTTTTATTTAGATTCAGTTGTGGATGATAATACGACAAATCCAAATTCAACAGGTAGAGTATAATTTGTACAATTAATAAAAAAAATTTTATAATATAATAACAAAATAATATAATTTAAAAAAAAACAACAGACACAATCAATAATCGATAATGTAAATACATACCGATAATTTTTAGTTGTTTTTTTAATATGATGTTATGATTTATACACACATATATTATGAATTTATTTATATTATTTTTTCAATTATATAAAACCTTAAATTTATTATCAATAATTTATTTTACTTTTTTTCTATTTACATTTTAGATCAGCGAGGAAATATTACCGATCTTTTATTATACGCAACTGAGTCTGAATTTTTCGCACTATCATATTCAACAAAAGATTCAAATTTAAAAAAAAAAACACTTCAAATTAAAGATTCACAAAATTTTTCTGAAATTAATAAATTTGATGATAAAAAAGCAGTCATTGAAAAAATTACTGTCAATTGTGAAAATAATAATATTTATATTTTAAAATCAATCAAAGGAGGTAAAATTTTTTAAAATTTAATTAAAATAAATTTTTTTTTTTTTTGTTTCTTATTTCTTTTAAACAATTTATTTATTGTAAATATTTTTTTTAGATAACAGAAAAGTGCTTGATGTGATACACTATAATAACAATAACAAATTTGAAAGAACTCATCGAGTTTTCAATATGTTTGATAAAGCAGAATCAATAACATCCGATTGGACCACAGGAAAATTATATTGGAATGAACAATCACTTCAAGATATTTCAATAAAACACATTGATGAATATTTCAAAGAATCAACAGCTATAAAATATTTGGAGGGAAAAATAAATGAAATTTTCATTTATCCAAAGCGAGAGTAAGTTAAAAAAATAAAAAATTTATTATAATGTCATTTGAACATTGTCTTATTCATATATTCATTTTTTTCCAGCATGATAGTTTTTTCAGATTTCAATTATTTACAGTACAACTCTACTTCACTTTCAAACATAATTGACCCTTCAAGAAAATCTCCAATAGAACTGGACCCATCAGAAAAAAATATGAATAATTTTGACATTGATTATGCACTCGATAAACTGTGCTGGATCACAAGTCAAGACATAAATTCTACATTGTGTGAGTATACCCAAAAATTATAACAATTTCTATCAATATTGAAAAAAAAAATATATGAAATTTACAAATCGTTATAATTTAATTATTTAGATTGTGGTCATATCGTTAGTTCTAATGAATTAATAGATTTACAAAACATTGCTGATATTGAAACTTTTCCAAAACTTGCTAAAAATTTAGTAGTCTTCAATAATACATTTTATTTTACTGCAGAAGAAAATAATATGTAAGTTTTTATTGACTCTCTATTTAATAATATGAAAGTCTATTATTTAATTCTAAAATATATGTATATTTTTTTAAAAATAATTTCAGGCAAATATTGTATTTTAAAAATGGCAATGAAACAGCTGTTGAAGTAGACAAGTTGGAAATGGCCGATCAATTAACATTTTTCTCTTTAAATTGTCCCTATTAAATAATGATTATTATATTTTCATAAATAATATATGAATAACAAAAGAAAAAATTATATTTTTTAGTTAAGCAAATTGTACTTTAATTAATTACTGTATTTTATTAAATAAAAATTATCAGTTAAACACTAGTGTATGTAACACAAAAAAAATTATTTGTAAGTTAAAAAAAAAAATTGTTCGTAAATAAAAATTAATGTATCTAAAAAATTTAAATTTAAATTTTATTTTATTTCAAATTGATGCTAACTTTAGCGACAAAATAATAAAAAACCGCCATTATTATTTTTTACAAATTGTAAATGCACCCTAAAGATCATCGCGGGTGAAAAAAAGAAAAGAAGAAAAATAAAAAAAAAAAAAAAACGTGTGTTTGTGTGTTGAGAATTGAGGCGCTAACACATGTCTGATCCGGTTAAAAATTATGGCGGCATCAAAAATACTTATAACTACGTTATTATTAATATCATTAACATTAAATAAACAAATTGAAGCTTCACGTTTAAATGTACCAAGAGTTTTATTGCCAATATTCAATGATTTTCCAGTCAACTTTACCCTGGAAGTCACCGAAGGAGGTTGTTATCAATGGTAAGAACATAACCAAAAAAATAAAAAATTTTACTCTATAAATAAAATAAATAAAACACATATAATAACAATTTTTAAATATTTTATAACTAGGTCAACTGCACGTCCCGATATTATAAATTTAATACCAATGAATGAAAATCCTGAACGTACATGTTCATCAGCTGTACTTGTCCAAAGTGTAATAAAAGATCCAACAAGAAATACAGCAATAGTAACAGCTGAAGATATTAATACTGGTGAATTTTTACGTTGTGATGTTATTGTTGATGCAATAAAATCACTACGTCTTATAACAACAACAAGAGAATTATTTATTCGTGAAACACCAGAAGCATTTGAAGTACGTGCTTATGATAATCAAGATAATGAATTTACAACATTAGCTGGTATTGAATTTGAATGGTCAATTGGAAATGGTGAAAGACGTATTGTCAATGCTGATGAGCCAACAAATGACAATGATATATTAAAATTTATGACATTCAAAGGTTCACGTTATGAAACACCAAGAGCAATATCAATGTTTGATGGTAGTGGTAAATTTGGTAGTGTTATTTTACTTGGTGGTGTTAAAACTGGTACAGCACATGTATCAACAAGGCTACCATACCCTGAATACAATCATGTACCATCAGTTGAAGTTGAACTAATTGTCGTTGCAAATTTAATAATTTTACCAACTGATATTACAATAATGCAACATGATTGTGTTGTATACAATGTTGTACAAGTACATCAAGGAAGGCTAGAACAAATTCAATTATCATCTAGTCAATATTATTTAAAGACTCAACATACTGATATCCTAGAAATTGATAATTCAAATAATGGAAAAGCATATGCAATTACAAATGGTGTTGCTAAAATACTACTTGGTGATAAAAATGTTAATGATGAATATGGCGTTGTATTACCAAGTGCAAATGTACATGTTACAAATGTAAAATATATAACAATAACATTATTACCAAATAAAAATAAATACATGATACTTGGACAAAAACAAGAAATAGCTGTTGAATTATATGATGAAAAAGATCATAAATTTTATATTGGTAATGATGTTAAAATAACAATTGACATTGAAAATAATTTTATTGATACAAAGCTAACAAGTCAAAATGGTAGTTATATTATTGGTATACCAATTACATGTGGTACAACACGTATTAAAGCACATTTACATGGTATTAAAAATAAATATGGTAAAAATATATTATTAAAAAATTCATTACATACTGAGAGTGAATTTATAATTCATAGTCCAGTTATTGTTAAACCAAAAATATTAACAGTACCATGGGATCCAAATAATAAATCAAGATTTGATATTGCATTAAAAGCAAGTGGTGGTGATGGTACATATACATGGACATCAAGACAATCAGAAATTGCAGCAGTTAGTCAACATGGTGTTGTTAGAATTTTAAATCAAGGTAGTACAAATATTATTGCATCAATGACTAAAAATTCATGGAATCGTGATACAACTATTTTACATGTTATGCTACCAACACGTCTTGAAATTATTGATAAACATATTGATGCTGCTATTGGTGAAGCAATACCATTACACATTGCATTGTATGGAAAAATGATGTCTAGTTCTAGTGACTCATCAGACAATAATAATAATAATGAAATACCATTTACTGATTGTCGTGATACATTATTTGAAATTTATATATCAAATAGTAATTTTATTAAAAATTCAACTAGCAATTCAATTGGTGTTAAATTAATTGGTAATTCATGTACAAGTATAAGTGTTATTGGTACAAATATTGGTACATCAACAATAACTATTTCATATAATTTAAATGGACAATATTTTATGGATTCTGTTGAAGTATCAGCGTATGAGCCATTAGTATCAGTTTATCCATCAACTGGTGATACATTATTGGCTATTGGTTCATCGAGAAATATATTATTTAAAGGTGGACCACAGTCAATTGCAACAACAACAACACGTGATACTACAATTGCTAATGAATATAATCAACATGTTACAATATCAAATGAAGATGTTGTTAGATTAATTGAAAATGATAATACTGATGCAACTGAACACTTGGATGTTTATGTTTTTAAAATTGTTTGTCAGGCAATTGGTGAGGCTGTATTAAATTTTAAAATAACAAATAAAAAACAAATTTGTTATGATAATAATTGTCATAATTATGGTGCAAGTTCATCAGTTAAAATAACATGTGGTAAACCAAGATATATTTATTTACAACCAGAATTTTCGGACAATGAAAATTGTCCAATTGCTAAAACAAATGATAAAATAATGGCACATTATGATAAACCATTAAAAATAATTGTCACAGTTAAAGATGAAAATGGTAAATTATTTGATAATATAAGTAGTTTAAATATTGAATGGAATATTAAACCAACAAATAATGGAATTGTACAAATAACAAATGGAATAATTGAAGATACATTTATTGATTATAATACAGTATTTATTAAAAATCATTATCAGCTATTTATACCAAATAAAAATACTGGAACAATGACAATAAGTACAAAAATAACAGATTATCAAAAATATATACTTGCTAAATTAAAAATAGCACCAGAATGGCCACCATTTTCAATGTTAAATGACAAAGGACAATTAACAACACCATTAATAAAATATGAAATTAATATTATACTTGTTAATGATACAATTATAAAACCAGATGTCATTAAAATCTTGAATGATCAAAATATAAAATATTCATTACAAGTTAGTCAAGGATCTGGTTATTATGAATTTTTATTAAGTACAAATGATATTGCTGATATAAGATATATTGAGCCAACAAAAACAATATCAATAATACCAAAAAAATCTGGTACATTAGAATTATCACTTGTTGATCTTTGTTTAGCATCAAAACCAGCAGTATCAATTATTCATGTACAACAATTAGCTGGTATTGAAATTGACAGTGTTAATAAAGTTGAAAAAGGAAAATGTATAAAAGCAAGTATTAAATTATTTGATACAAATGGACAGCTAATAAAATTACCATCAATTGAATTATTTGATTTACGTTTAGAAGTTGAAAATTCATATATTGATATTAAACCATTAGCTGTAAATGACCAAGATAATGTTGATGATGATGATGAAGAACAAAAAATTATATACGTTATTAATGGAATTGAAGAAGGTGAAACTAAAATAACATTTATAAGTGGTTATAATGACAATGAAATACGTAGTGAATATTTAACAATACAAGTATTTTCACCATTAAAAATAAATAATAAAAATGTGACATTATTAATTGGTAGTGTACATCAAGTATTGACAACTGGTGGACCATCAAATGCTGATATTGAATTTAATATATTTGACGATAATAATCATGATGTTATTGTTCCAATTAATGATAAATTTGATATATTTGAAGGTAAATCAATTGGTAAAACATTGATAATTGCAAAATCAATTGGTAAAGATAGTAGAGGTAATAGAGTTATATATTCACAAGACAGTGCTGAAATAACAGTAACATTATTAGAAGGTATACGTATTGTATCACCAACAACAAGAATTAAAGTTGGTGCAACAATACCATTATGGGCATTTGGTATACCAGATAATATTAATCCACTTATTATTGGATCAATAAAATCACCACAAATAACATTCACATGGCTATCAAGTGATACAAATATTATTACATTAAATAATATGTATGATGGTACTGGTATTAATATACGATATGAAAATACAGTAACACTCAGAGCAAAAGCATTAAAACCAGGCTTTGCAACAATTTATTTAAATGCAACAAAAATTTCTCATGACAATGACAATGATAATAATAATCGAAATCAAATTAATGACGATGGAACATATAGTGCATCATTAAAAATAGAAATAATTGATGAATTTTATTTATTAAATCCTGATATTAAAAATTCAATTCCAGTTATTATGATGACACCAAATTCAAGTATTAAAATTAAAACAAATCGTGATAGACATGGTAGTACAAGTTATAAAATAATAACAACAACTGGACAAAGTGGTGATTCAAATGATACAAATATATTATCATCATCAACAACAACAACAACAACATCTTCATCTTCATCAAAACTTGTTAATATTGATAAAAGTGGTACAATAAAATCTGGTGATAATTATGGTAGAACAATTCTTGATATAACAAATATTGAATCATATAATTTAAAACAATCAATGACAATTGCCATTGAAATAAAACCAATTCATTATATGATGTTATCACTTGATCCAAATATTAAAATACGTTCTGGTGAAGAATTAAATGTACTACCAAAAGGAATGGAATTAAATTATATCATTGAATATTTTGATAATTATGGTAATAAATTTCATGCAAGTGATAAAAAAATTAATACAATAACAAATCGTAATGATTTAATGAAATTTTTAAATTCATATGATGATAATAATAATAAATTATCAATATTATTTATTGATAATGGTGAAGTTATTGTTAAATTATATAATGATAAAATATATGATTATGGACATATGATTATTGGTGATATATTATTTCCATCAAAAACAATATTAACTGTTGGTGATATTGTTTGTTTTTCAATGCCAATGATTGCATCTAAAAATGGTGATCTTGGATTTTGGCAATCATCAATACCACAAGTATTATCTGTTGATGGTATAACTGGTATTGGTACAGCTAAAAAAATTGGACATACAATTGTTAAACATAGTTTAAATATTGTTAATGATAATAATAATAATAATAAACAAAATGAAATTGAAGTTATTGTACAGCCAATATCAAAAATAACATTGATATTATTAAGAGGTAAAAATATAACTGGTACAGAAATATTTAGTGTACCACTTGTATTAAAAAGTCGTGATGAAGGAATTAAAGAAAATAATATATTAGCAAGAGGTCTTGGTGGTTGTAGAACACATAAAACATTTAATGTTGATTCATTTCCATTTACATGTAAAATACAATTTACATCATTAAATATTGCATCATCAATTAATATTAATGATATATTATTAACAAAACCAAGATTTGATATTATAAGTGGTTTTTATTATTGTGATATAATACCAATTGGTTCATCAACATTATTATCAAGTACACTTGATACTAAAATACAAATAAATGCATATAGTCGTGATGTTGAAGGTAAACCATTAGAAATAACATATTTACCATCAGCATATATTGAAACAACAGATATAATATTTTATTCATCACAACAAATTAAAAGTTCAGCATCAATTGGAACACTTGATATTTATGGTTTAACAATTGTATTAAATCAAATATATATTGATTTACCAGATGGTATTGTCATTGATACAAAAGAATATTTAAATAAAAATAAGTTACAATTTAAATTACGTCTTATTCAACAACATGATGATTTACAAGGACAATATTTAACTGTTGGTAATTCATTGACCAAACAAAATATAACAATACTCATTAGGTTATCAAAAAATCATCAATATGCACAATTATCAAATGTCAAATGGATCAATTATATGTATTATCATCGTTATACATTTACGACATTGATTGTATTAATAGTAACAGTTATTTATGTGTGGAAAAAAAAAATATCAAGTGTTGATATATCAGTTAATAATACAAGTATATTTGCTGATAAATCATCATTGTCTTCAGCATCACCAACAGCATCACCACCACCATTACAAAGATTTCCAGAACAAAGAATGACTGGCTGTTTAAATTCATCATTTGATAATTCACGTACAAGTACAGGCCTACAGCTAACACCTGATACATCATTGAGACCATTTTCAGCATTTGAAGCTGTTTATGGTGATCCACGTGTTTTTTATACTCCAAATTCAAAACGTAATGTATCACGTTTATCTCCATAAATCAACAGAATTTTATTCTTTCTGACTTGTGATAATATTATTCTCATATAGCAGCATAAATTTATAATATTTAAATTGTATTTTTGCTACTATTTCAAAATATTACAAATGTTTTTTTTTTTTTTTTCGATTTTCATTTAAAAAAAAAATAAATATTAGAATATGTATTTTTAATAATATATTAATAAATTGTTTTTGTTAATAATTATTATTTTTTAGGAATAAGTAATCTTGGTGTTCATAGTAATTTTTAAGCTTAAAAATTAAATTCTTTTAAAAATGCCATAAAAACAATTTAAAATTAATTTTAAAAAAACCCCTCCAACTTGAGATGTAAAAAAAAAAAAAGAAAAAAAATTATATGCTCTATAATATATATTGTTTTAATAATAAAAAATTAAAAATTGTATAATAATTGAGTATTTTTTATTGTTCATTTATAAATAATTGTTTTATTTTTTTATTTAAGCAATACACATCATAACACTCATCACAATCATTCAAAATGAAAGATATTAATTTAATTTCTTTTTTTTTATTAAAATTTTGTTTATACTAAATTATTTATTAAAAAAAAAAAATGATTTATTTATTTTATTTTTCATTTAAATGTTCAGTTAAATCTGTACAATAATAAATTTTTTAAGTCTTTCAATGTTTTTTTGATATTTTTGAAAGTGCTTCATATTTACTTTTGCTTGTCCACCAAAGAGCAAATGGTAATGCAAGTGATGGAAGTGTCATAACGGCAAAAGCGGTCCAATCAATCTGTAAAATTAAAAAGTCAATCAATTAACAATAATCATTTAAAAATAAATAAATAGGGTGATTGTTAATAATTGTATTTATAAATTGTTTGAGGTAAAAGCTGGAGTATAAAATAAACTTACAACATGTGATGAGAATTTTTTAGCATAATCTCTGTATGAAACAATGAGACCTTCACCAGGTGCACTACTAACAGCAACTTGTAATCTTGGTGCATCTTCAGTACGACGATACAATACTTCAGCAGATGTGAAATTAAAATATCCATATTTACGTGGTCTAATGACAACAGTATGACTGACATTACTATGTGGTGGTACACGATCAATTCTTGCATTCAATTCACCACTAACATGAACAAAACGATCTGGATGGAATGAATTATCTGTTATTTCAACTTCCAAGGCTGCAACACTTCCAACATTATGAACTGTATACTGTTGTAAATAATAAACAATTAATTAGTTACTTTTTTTTAATTAATAATCACAATTTATAAAAATTATTTTATTTTCATTTACCTTGACAATTATGTCCATA
The DNA here is from genome assembly GCA_015776835.1 of Aphidius ervi. Classification (NCBI taxonomy): domain Eukaryota; kingdom Metazoa; phylum Arthropoda; class Insecta; order Hymenoptera; family Braconidae; genus Aphidius; species Aphidius ervi. The sequence continues at coordinate 1,431,203 of MKYW01000012.1, read as the reverse complement.
TTTTCAACAAGATATTTATTAAGAATTTGTTTAGCAACAAGTAATCTTGCTGATTCTGGTTCTTCATCAGCCCATATTGTTCCCACCAATGCAATAATTGCAAATAAAAATAATTGACACTTCATTCTGTAAATTTAACAATAAATATTAGTAAAAAATTTTGACAACAATATTGATTGTCAAAATGACAGAACAAAAATTATATTCTTGACTTCTTTTCACAAGTGTTAAATTATATAAATAATTGTTGAATAAAATTATGGTTTAATTGATAAATTTATTGATAATATTGGTTAATTAATAATTGGCTTACTTTTGTGTTTTACACTTATGATGATTTGTAATTATTATTATTGATAACTTGTTAATAAGAGAGTTTATTTCTTATTGACGTTGTTCAGCTATGTTTTTATCATATATTAATTCTGTAGGTTATAAAATGCCAACCAGCATCGCTCTAATCATGCCACGTTGCGGCTGCGAAACAATTCATGTGGACCACGCGTAACAGATCGTCATTTCCGGATTCATTTTTGATAGAAAATAAAAATGGCCGTGTGGCGCGAGTTTTTTAAAACATCAATAAATTGACTTTTAAAAAAAATCATATAATTATTAATTAAACAATGAAAATTATTGATTTAAATATTTTAAAAATGAATTTTTCAAATATCAGGGTTAATTATCAATAAATATATCCAAAAATTATTGATTAAATAATTTTTTTTTTGATATTTTGATAATTTTTTTACTAAAAAAAGTACAAAAAAATTAAACAAACAGGATTAAATTGATTATTAATTAATTAATAAATATAAATAACAATAAAATAATAATTATTTATTTTCTTAATTAAAATAATTAATTATTTATATTTTATAATTTTTTTTAAACCTAAAGATTGATTTACAATTAATTAATTAATTGTAATTTTTATATTACTTTGAATTTTTTTTTTTTTGTAAATTCATCTCTAAGATTTAATAAATTAAACAAATTAATTACTAAATATTATGTAATACATTAATTAAAAATCCATTTGCAATACATAAAATTAAAAAATATTTTTCAATTTGTTTTCTTTTTTTTTAAAACGGTAAAAAACAAAATGGCCACTTATTGTCAACACATACAAGCACACCTTTACATATAAATACACACTTTCTTTTTTTTTTATTGCAATTGATAAAAAAAAACCAGCATGCATCAAAATGCATCAAAATGTCGTTCAGTGTGAGAGAGCAATGGTACGTAATTGTGTACAATAAGAATTTTCAATTGCTTCAATTATTAAAATTTGCATACGATTGTTTAAATAAATAACAAAACAACAAACAAATTCACATAATCCAAAAAAATTGTTGATATAATTTAATTAAATATTGATAATTAAAAGCTTAAAAATACTCTTTTTTATCCTCATCAACTATATATATTAAAAATAATCATCATTAACTGGATGACAAATTTCACAATAGTAAGAAAAAAATAAACAACAAGGTTAGTAATAATTATTTAATTAATTATATAAATTAAAAAAACAGACCATTAATTATATTTTTTAAATAAAACCAAAACAAAAAAAAAAAAAACAGATGTCAGGTGAAAATGATCATGAAAGTGATATGGAGTATTCAGATTCAGATGATTGTGGTGATGCTGGCTATGAAGATTATTACAATCATCAACAATGGGGTAGTGAAATTGATGATGGTGATAATGATACAAAAGATCAAGAATATGCAATACATGAATGTTTACAAGTTGAAGAAGTTGAAAGATTATTAAATGAAAGTGTTGAATTATTAAGTAGTAGTTTACAAATAACACCATCACTTGCTAAAGTATTATTACACACACACAATTGGGCATTACAAGATGTCGTTAAAAAATATCGTGATAATTCAATTGGTTTATTAATTGAATCAAAAATAAAATCATCACAACCACCAGATCCCGTATCAACAGTTAAAGGACAAAAAGGTGGTCATTGTTCAGTATGTATGACAATTTATTCAGCTGATAAATTTTCAATTTTAACATGTGGTGATGCATTTTGTAAAGATTGTTGGTGTATGCATTTTGAAGTACAAATAACACAGGGTATATCAACTGGTATACAATGTATGGCACAAAATTGTAAAGTACTTGTACCAGAAGATTTTGTATTATCATTATTAACAAAATCAAATATGCGTGATAAATATCAACATTTTGCATTTCGTGATTATGTTAAAAATCATCCACAGTTACGTTTTTGTCCAGGACCAAATTGTTCAGTAATTGTTAAATCAAATGAGTTACGTGCAAAACGTGTATTATGTTATTCATGTAAAACAATTTTTTGTTTTCGTTGTGGTATTGATTATCATGCACCAACTGATTGTAGTGTTATTAAAAAATGGATGACAAAATGTGCTGATGATTCTGAAACAGCTAATTATATTAGTGCACATACAAAAGATTGTCCAAAATGTCGTATTTGTATTGAAAAAAATGGTGGATGTAATCATATGCAATGTTATCAATGTAAACATGAATTTTGTTGGATGTGTCTTAATGATTGGAAAGCACATGGTAGTGAATATTATGAATGTTCACGTTATAAAGAAAATCCAAATATAACACATGAAAGTGTACATGCACAAGCACGTGAAGCACTTAAAAAATATCTTCATTATTATGAAAGAGTAAGTAATCATTTATAAATTTATCAGGTAATCATTTATTTATTTATTTTTATTGTTATTTTTTTTTTATTAACAGTGGGAAAATCATAGTAAATCATTGAAGTTAGAAGAACAAACATTAGAAAATATGAAACTACGTATTAATAAAAAAGTCATGGGTGCAAATGGTACATGGATTGATTGGCAACATCTTTATGCAGCTGCATCATTATTAGCACGTTGCAGATATACATTGCAGTATACTTATCCATATGCATATTATATGGAATCTGGACCACGTAAAGTTCTTGTAAGTTAATTTTTATTGATTGTTTTTGAACTTGAAATATTGTTATTGTTGATTTGGTATTTATTGTATTTTATAGTTTGAATATCAACAAGCTCAGCTTGAAGCTGAAATTGAGAATTTATCATGGAAAATTGAAAGAGCTGAGACAACTGATCGTGGTGATCTTGAAAATCAAGTTGATATTGCAGAAAAAAGACGTGTTACATTGCTCAAAGATTTTTTAGAGGTAAATAATTCATTAGAAAAAAATAATATCATTAAGTATTTTAATATCGTTTCGAAAAAATGTAAAATTAATTTAGAAATTTAGAAATTTTACTGCTATTTTTTTAGCTTTTTAATAACATTTTTTTGTGTTTATATTTACAGAATGATTTAACTGGAAATAATACTCAAGAAGAACAACGAGTATAGTAAATTTTTTTCTAAATAAAATATCCTTGATAATCATTAATTAACTTGATGAATAATCACAAAGAAAAAAAAAAAAGAAATTCGAAAAATCGAAATCTTATTTGTTTGGTTGATAATATAATTTTTTTTTTTCTTTTTAGTTTTATTTAAAACTGTGAGCTATTTTAAAAATCATTAATATAATTAATAGTTGTATTATTTAATGAGATTATTGTTAAAATAACAAATTTAAATTTTCCTAGTCTAAAAGTTCATTGAAAAAAAAAAGAAAGAAAAAATACATCTCGCAATAAAAAAAAAAAAAATATTAAATTAATTTTTTTTTATAATAATCATTAATTTTTAATGATTATTATAATTTTATGAATTAAATTTCATATTTTTAAATACCAAATTATAATTGCCTAGTTTAATAAATCAATTTTTCTTTATTTTAAAAATTTAATGTTTTTTTTTTTTTCAAATATTATTCATTGAGTATTGTTAAAAATAAGGAAAAAAAAAAAAAAAAATGAAATAATCTTTATAATTAATTAATCATTAAGTCTATGTAAATATAATAAAAATATTCTTTTTTTTTTTTTAGCGATATTAATCATTGTAAAATGGGTTGTGTCACATAATTTTTTGTTTTTTTTTTGTAACAACAATTCAATGGATTAAATAATAAAATATAAAAAAAAAAAACTACAACTGGCTTTTTTTTAAAATGAAGAGTAATTGTAATTATTTTGTACAAAAAAAAAATAATTTTATCTATTATCTAAAAGATATTTTCAAGGTTTCCAAGTATAAAAAAAAAATAAAAAAATTTGTGTGGGATGATAAATGATAATGTACATTTGCATGTGTGTGTTATCGAGTATCGACTGGCCACGCGCATTTCGTACCATCACCATCAACATCATCATCATCATCATCATCTCAGTGTGAGCAAGACCAGTATAAAAGAAAAAAACCAGTAGGGATAATAATCATCACATAGAGAAGACATCAAAGTGTAAGTTGAAGCAAGAAAAAAAATCTAAATTGATAAAAGAAACTTGTAAAAAAAAAAAAATCAAAGTAATCTTGTAAAAAATTATTGATGAACTTGGTGTATACACAACAACAACAACTAATACCAACACATATACCATTTTGCCGGAATTATTATTTGTCAAAGATTGGCTGGCAAAGCATTACCACAACTCACAAGTTCACTGTCATCTGTCATAATACTCATAATCAATACTCCTATAATAACAACAACAACTAATCCAAAAAAACTAATAATCAAAAATATCAATTTATAAATTAATTAACACAAATTTAAATAATATTAAAGTTTATTTAAATATCATATAGGCATAACAAAAGGTTCAAACAATGGCGATGGGAAAGGGCTTTAGAGTATATGAAAAATTAAAACCACCAAGTCCACATTCATTAATTTTGGAGCACAGAAATTGTAAAGATACTGTTTTATTTGAATCACAAGCAGTTGCTGTATTATGTAAGTTAAATTTTTTGTTATTTTTCATTATTAATTTTCAATATTAAATGGGCGTCTATTCATAATAATAATAATAATGATAAATCGATTGTTTGTTATTTAGCACCACAAGAAACAGAGTCATTGAAGATTCAATATACAAAATTGCTAGATGCATATGGTTGTCTTGGTGTATTACAATTAAATGCTGGTGAAAATACATTGTTATATTTGGTATTGGTAACTGGTTGTTTTTCAGTTGGTAAAATTGGTGAATCTGAAATATTTCGTATAACACAAACAAATTTTGTTGCACTTCATTATGTACAAGGTAATAGTGAAGATCGTGTATCAGAAGTACGTAAAGTATTAAATTCTGGTACATTTTATTTTTCATGGTCATCTGGACAACAAGATACACTTGATATAACATTAAGTGTACAAAGACGTTATAAATCAACAATAACAGATAATAGATTTTTTTGGAATCGTATGTTACATATACATTTTTTACGTTATGGTGTTAATACAAATCAATGGTTATTAAAAGCAATGTGTGGAAGTGTTGAAATAAGAACAGTATATGTTGGTCATCGTCAAGCAAGAGCTGTTGTTGTATCACGTTTAAGTTGTGAACGTGCTGGTACACGTTTTAATGTACGTGGATCAAATGACGATGGTAATGTTGCTAATTTTGTTGAAACAGAACAAATAATATATCTTGATAATGAAGTAACATCATACATACAAACACGTGGTTCAGTACCATTATTTTGGGAACAACCTGGTGTACAAGTTGGCTCACATAAAGTTAAAATATCACGTGGTTTTGAGACAGCATCACCAGTATTTGATCGTCATTTATCAATGATTAAAAAACTATATGGACAACAAGTTATTGTAAATTTACTTGGTTCAAGTTTAATTGGTAGTAAAGAAGGTGAAGCAATGTTAAGTCAAATGTTTCAAAGTCATCATAGTCTATCAAAACATCAAAATGTACCACATATATTATTTGATTATCATCAAGAATGTCGTGGTGGTAATACAAAAAATTTAATTAAATTAAAAAATAAAGTTGATAATTATATGGATACATTTGGTTTATTTTATGCTGTTGGTAAAAATGTTATTAATGAACAAATTGGTACAATAAGAACAAATTGTCTTGATTGTCTTGATCGTACAAATTGTGTACAAACATTTTTTGCACTTGATATATTATGTAAACAATTGACATTATTAAAATTATATGATAAACAACAAATGGTATCACGTTTTGAAGAAGTATTTCGTCAAATGTGGATTAATAATGGTAATGAAGTTAGTAAAATATATGCTGGTACTGGTGCAATACAAGGTAGTTCAAAATTAATGGATGGTGCTAGATCAGCAGCACGTACAATACAAAATAATTTATTAGATTCAAGTAAACAAGAAGCAATTGATATATTATTACTTGGTTCAACATTAAATACTGAATTAGCTGATCGTGCTAGATTATTATTACCATCAAATATGTTACATGCACCACCAAGTGTATTACGTGAAATGTGTAAACGTTATAATGAATATGTTGTACCAAAAAATTTACGTATTGGTATTGGTACATATAATGTTAATGGTGGTAAACATTTTCGTAGTGTTGTTTATCGTGATGTATCATTATCTGATTGGTTACTTGATGCACCATTAAATGCATCACAAGAAGGAGAAGAATTTAATAATTTACCAGTTGATATTTATGCTATTGGTTTTGAAGAAATTGTTGATTTAAATGCTAGTAATATTATGGCTGCAAGTACTGATAATGCACGTGCATGGGCTGATGAATTACAAAAAATATTATCACGTGATAATCAATATGTACTTGTGACATATCAACAATTAGTTGGTGTTTGTTTATATTTATTTATACGTCCTGAACATGTTGAAAATTTACGTGATGTTGCTGTTGATTGTGTTAAAACTGGTCTTGGTGGTGCAACTGGTAATAAAGGTGCTGCAGCAATACGTTGTGTATTATATTCAACATCATTTTGTTTTGTATGTGCACATTTTGCTGCTGGACAATCACAAGTTAATGAAAGAAATGCTGATTATGCTGAAATAACAAGAAAATTATCATTTCCAATGGGTAGAACATTAAATACACATGATTATGTTTTTTGGTGTGGTGATTTTAATTATCGTGTTGATTTTGATAAAGATGATATGAAAGATATGATAAAACGTAATGAATTAAATGAAATATTAAAATATGATCAATTATTAGTACAACAAGAACAAGGAAATGTATTTAAAAATTTTATTGAAGGACAAATAACATTTCCACCAACTTATAAATATGATTTATTTTCTGATGATTATGATACTAGTGAAAAATGTCGTCAACCAGCATGGACAGATAGAGTATTATGGAAACGTAGAAAACAAATACCAGGTATTGATTCAGTTAGTGATTGGAATCCTGGTCATTTAGCATATTATGGAAGAGCTGAATTAAAACAAAGTGATCATAGACCAGTTATTGCATTTATTGATATTGATGTACATGTTGTTGATAATGAAAAACGTCAAATTGTATTTAAAGAAGTTATACAAGATCTTGGACCACCAGATGGTACAATTGTTGTTAAATCAATCAATAATACAAATAATAATAATGATGTTAATAATGATAATAATGATGATATGGATAGTATGTTTGATGATAATTTTATGCATGCATTATTACAAGAATTATCACATATTGGTGAAGTTATACTTGTTAGATTTGTTGGTGAAACAATATGGGTTACATTTAGAGATGGTCAATGTGCATTATCAGCAGCTAAAAAATCAATGACACAAGTATGTGGTCAAAATTTAAAATTATCATTAAAATCACCAAATTGGATTGAATTAATTGAAAAAGAAATTGAAATATGTAGTAATACACCACCACCACCAGCATCATCATTATTATCATTATTAAAATTTGATCAATTAGAAATAAATAATGATAGTGGTGTAAATTCATCTGGTAGATCCAGTCCAAGTGATGGTAGTATACGACCACCACGTCCAACACCACCAGCAAGACCAACACAACCACCAAAAAGTCCAGCAAGAGAACGACGTCCAGTACCACCACGTGCTGGTGTTATATCTGTTATGCCAAATCAATTTAATCAATTTAATTTATCATCATCCACTACAACACCTTCATCATCACAAATATTTTCATCATCTTCTTCTTCAATTACTACTGCTACTTCTACTTCTAATATGACTAGTAATACACAAGATGATGATGATGATGATGATAATATTGCTAGAGAAAGTGAAAGATTATCACCAGAATCAGCAATTTATGAAGAAATATTAGATGAAACACCAAGTTATCCAGTTCCAAATAGACCACCACCACCATTACCACGTTCAGCAAATGAACAATCTGATACATCAAAACAATATCAAAGTTGTTGTTCAACACCACCACCATTACCACAACGTCAAACACCACTTGGACAACCACCACAACATCCACCACCAAATTTTCCACCACCACCAGTACCAGCTAGGACAACTGGTGGTCCACCAATACCAACAAGAAATCAACAATAATTTTATTTAATTTAACTCAAGGAATAGTTTTATTTTATTTTATTTTTATTTTGATTTAAATATGCTGCTTCAGTATATTTTAATTTGCATTTTTTAATTTTTTTTTTCTTTTTAATGTGTAGTAATTTTTTCGAAATTTTAGATCAAATTAGATTTATTTATATGAAAGAAATAGTTTTAAAAATATTAAATGCCTAATAAACAGTATTTGCATATTTTATCAAAATGTTAAATTATTGTTGACCAATTATGAGATTAATTGAAAAAAATATGCATGTATGTTGAAAAATAATAAAAAATATAATTAATTTAGTTAATTAAAAAACAAAAAAAAAAAATAATAACAATTTTATTCAGCTTGTTGTCTGTATAATAGATATTCTGTAAATAATTATTGTGCAAAATTAGAGTTGATAATTATTTAGAAAAAAAATTAAATATATTTATGAATTGTGCACCGAAAAATTTAATGAACAATGAATTAGAAAATTACTGTTGAATAATAAAATTAACAAATATTTATCATTAGAAAATATTAAATTGTCTTTTTATTTATTTATACAATTTTTAAAAAAATTATTTATTACAAAATTTAAAAAATTATTAAGATAATTTTTTAAGTTTAAATTATTGTCATCAAAAAAAAAATTTCTTACAGCTAAAAAAAAAAAAAACGATAAATTATTTCGTAAAAATTCTTTAATAAAACACTTTTCTTTTTGTTTTTTTGTGTTTGACGATGATAAATAATAAATGTTAGAAAAATTAATATTAAAAAATACATGGTATGTCGATTTGAAATTTCATTTCAAAATATTATCTTGAAATACGTACAAAAAAAAAAATACTACAAATGAATTTTTAAAAAAAGTTGAGTATAATTTCGTTGGATAGTCGTGATATGTAAATTATTTTGTTGTTTTTTTAAATAGATGCCATGAAAATATTTTTTTTTTCTTACATCTACAAAAATTTGATAATCTCAATAAAAAAATTTTACGAAACATAAATAATGTCAAAAATGTTTGTTATAAATAAATACAATTAAAGTTTCCCAAAAAAAAAAAAAGGTCATGAATTGCTCCAATTAATCAACAAATTTACAGACCTTTTATTGTATTTTAATTTAAACATGTAACATGTCTTTCTTAAATCATAAAAAGGAAACTAAAAAAAAAAAAACCTTAATTATTTTTAAAAAAGAAAAAAGTAATAATAATAATAATTGTTTAACTAAGAAGACCACAATGACTCAAATTATTATTAATAATAACATCAGTCACAGCATCAAATACAAATTCAATATTTGATGTATCAGTTGCACATGTAAAATGTGTATAAATTTGTTTATGATCTTTGCTTTTATTGAGATTTTCAAATTTCATTTTAATATAATTTGATGATTCATCAAAATTATTAGCTCCAGTATATTCTGGAAAACATATTGTCAATGGACTTGTTTGTATTTTATCTTCAAATAAATCTCTTTTATTTAAAAATAATATTATTGATGTATCCATAAACCATTTACTATTACATATTGAATCAAATAGCTTCATTGATTCAACCATACGATTCATTTCTTCATCTTCAGCCAAAACAAGATCATAACCACTCATTGCAACACAAAAAATTATTGCTGTTACACCTTCAAAACAATGAATCCATTTTTTACGTTCAGATCTTTGTCCACCAACATCAAACATTCTAAAAAAAAAGGCCCAACAATTAGATAAATAAATAATAAAACAAGTGATAATAAATTATAACAATCATACTTGAAATCTAATCCTTTAAATGAAAAATGAGTTTCAACAATTCCAGTTGTTTTAACACGTGTTCTTAATACATCTTGTTGTGATGGTATATAACTTGGTTGTGATATACGATCAAGTGCATTTAAATAATATGCTGCTGAATCATTTAATTGATATTCTCTTGCACGTGAAAAACATGCTTGTACACCAGCATCTTGCCATAATTTTTTCATCAATGTTACTAATTCAACAGTTAAATCACCCTCATCTGTTGCTGATGCAAGAGTAAAAAATTGTCTTGCTGTTTCCTATTATTTATTTATTCATAAAAAAAAAACAATAATTAAAATTAATATTCATTTATTTAATTATTAGTTTAGCTAATGTTTAACTTACAACTCTACTTGGATCTGAAAAATCAATTCTAAGTTGTCCCATTGCACGTATTATTGCCATTAAACTTTGTATTGTATTGCTGTAAACAACTGGTTTGTATTGTTGACATTCTTCTCTACTATAGCCAGTTTCATGTATTATTTTCATTTGTTTAACTATTGTCGATTTACCAGATTCACCAGCGCCTATTAAATAAACAATTCATTTTTTTAAATTAACAATTTTTCACGTTTAACAAACAGCAAATTAATTTTTATCTTATGAATCATCAAAGACATCAGAAAAGAAATGATTCAGACTCTTGACATATATATATGTACATGTGGCAAACAAGTCCCCACACATATTTTTAATAATTATTATCAAACGAGGGGAAAATGAAAAAATAAAAAATAAACTAATAAAAGAACCAAGTTAATTTTATTATTCTTTTTTTAGTTATTTTTTATCAGTAAAAAAAAATAAAAAAGATAATTTTCTATTGTTATCAGAAAGAAATATATAAAATAAATAATATTATGAGAATATTTACCAAGTAATAATAGCTTGACCTGACTGGCAGCTCTTTCACCATCAGCACGTAAATCTTTATCAATTTTTTTGGATCTCTCGGCTGCTGCCTTGTCACCCTGGGTGCTAACAGCACACCCCATTATTAATGATAATCACAAAACAATAAAAACCACAAAATTAATCCAATTTCTTATTTTGATAAATCCCCCTCTTCTTGTTATCTAGAAAATTCAACACGTTGTTAATTATTATTATATTTTTTTTATTTTTTAAATTTTCTTTTTATGGTTATTTTTTTTTTTTTTAATGTGACACTTGTTGCGTGTCTAAAAACAGTATGGTTATTATTATTTTTAATTTTTTAAGCAAGGTAGTG
>MKYW01000012.1:1406016-1419488 GCA_015776835.1 Aphidius ervi | reverse complement strand
TTTTTTTTTTTTTTCAATTTATTTGGCGGGAGTTATTGTGGTCAATTTGAATTTAAAAATTGATCAATTGATTTTTTTTTTTTTTGTAGGAAAAATACGTAGTGTTTTATGATTAAAAATATTTTTTTTTTAAATGTTTTACACTATGTACTATTAGATAAATAAAATATTTCATAAATTAATTAAATAGAATAACGTTTGTTCATTTATTTTTAATGTTAAAATTGAAAAATAATTAAATAAATGGATTTTTCTTTTTTCAGGAAAAATACATAGTGTGTTATATAATAAAATTATATATTTTTTTGATGTTTTATACTATGTACTACTGGATAAATAAAATATTTCATAAATTATTTAAATAAAATAATATTTATACATTTATTTTTAATGTTAAAATTGAAAAAAAATTAAATTAAATTAGTTGTAGAAAATATCGAGTAATTAAACAAAAAAAACAATTGATTAATAATTTTTATTTTTAATAATTATTTAAATAAATTATTTTTTTATCGATAAATTGTCTTGTTGTTTTATTATAAATATTTATCATTTCTTAAAAATTTAAAAATACTAAAAAAAACTTTTGTTTGAATCAATTATTGATACGCGCTTTTTTTACTATCAAAAAATTGATAAATAAATTTAACAATTGATATAAAAATACAGAAAATATATTTAATATTTTTTTGTAATTTTAAAAGAAAAATTTTTAAATTAATTATCAGTTTATAAGTTGACGTCATTATATTTTTATTGAAAAAGTTCAAAATAAAATTTATTTTAAATTTTTTCAAATTCTGAAATGTGAGTTTGTCATTATTATTGTTAATAACATTAATTAAATTTAATTTATATTATTAACAATAATAATGACAAACCAACATTTCAGAATATTAAGCATGCAAATTAAGCAGAAATTATCAAAAATAATAAAAAACAACCTTATAAATGTTATTCTCACTAGTTCTAATTTTTAATTATAGGTACCTCTTTTTTTTTTAATAATTCTTCATTTAATTTCAGGAAAAAAACATTATTTTCCATCAGATATTTTAAGTCAGGTAATTTTGTAAGTTATTATTTCAGGTGAAAAAAAAAATAAATATATTTTCAACTAAGTTATCATGTTATTTTTACTCAGCAATATTTACTCAAAATTTCTCTTAATGCAGATATTTATATGCGTATTTTATTTAATCAATGACATTTATAAAGAAAAATATTATCCATTTACTCTTATCAATTCTGAGAATAATTTTCAAAAAAATATAAATAAAAATAAAACGGCATAACGTTATTGGCACCACACGGAGGAATTTACGGAGAAATTTTCACAGATTACGGAAAAACTTACGGTGAAAATACGATGGCTGTATGAAGAGCTGATTGTATTGAAACAAGTAAACGTCCCCGTATTTCCCGTAAATTTCTCCGTATTGGTGTCAATAATGATTTCAAAAATAAAATTTCAAAAAACAATGATGGTGATTCAACACTAAAATAAATAAATTTGTCACATAGTCATTAGCTTATCACCGAATATTTTATATATCTTCTACCGACTTGGGTTTTTTTTTCGATATCTGTTATCATCATTTTTTGTTTTAAAACACTCTCTATTTTTTAAAAAATATTTATTTTTATTTTTAATTTATATTTTGTTAATCACGTGATGCCTATTTTCTCATATGATTTATCGTAATCTTGATAAATAAATTTTATAACCAGCTACGTNTGTTAAGTCAAAAAAAAAAAAAAAAATCACTATTCAGTTGGCCAACGACTCGCCTGTCGCTACTCTTTAAAATTTAAAACTATTTTTTTATCTAAATTCACCTTGAAAAATAAATAATTTACTTTTAAGTTTTTAATTATTTTACAATGATATTACGTGAGTATAATTATTTAAATATAATTACAATTTTTATTACACAAAATACAAATTCAAGTTTTTTTTTTTTGTTAATTAATTGGGTCTTAATTAATGTCTAGAAATAAAATATTAATTATAATTTATTTGAAATAATATTTCAGCACTTACATCACTTATTGGTGTATTTTTTGGATTTTCCGGCTGGATAAATCCAAAAGCCTTGATCAATCCAGTTGATACAATGAACCAAGTGTCTTTCAACTTTTTCAAGGTAAAATTAATTCCTCCACACGAAAATAATTTAATAATACCGCAGCTAATCAAGGAATTTTTCAGGTTGCATTAAAAAATGAACCAGGTAATTTTGTCTATTCACCATTGGGTGTTTTACAGCTATTATCAATTGGACTTTTTGGCTCATGTTGTAAAACAAGAACAGAGCTAGATGACTCTCTTCACATGCAAATTTTTTTAGACTACATACAAACTAATACTTCTAATTTCATCATGGTAAAAAAATTAGAAAAACAATCAACTAATGAAAAATAAAACCTTAAATAATTTAAATTCAAATAATTGTATATAAAATTTTTACAGAAAAATAATGAAACTGTGTTAGACATTTACAACATGATGTTTTTCAATGAAAAAATTCAATTGGAATCAAAGTACAAAAAAGCTACTGCAGATGATTTTGAATCAACAATTGGTACATAAAATAAATAATAATATTTTAATGATGATGATGATAAGAATATAGAATTAATTAAATAAATAAATTACAGATGATAATGATGATGACTACAAACGTTTGTCACTGTTAAACACTTATATATTCAAAGCAGGATGGAGAATTGGATCTCCACCAAAATATACATCAATGAAACCATTTTATTTGAATAACACATGCCAAGTAAATGTACCAACAATGAAACTACAATATAAATATAATTTAAAATACATAAATGATCTTGATGCAACAATTATTAAACTTCCTTACAAGGTAAATTAAAAATATTTATAATTAATTTTATTATATAACTATAAATATATGTAATATAAATTTATTTTTGTTGTAATTTCGACAACAGATGCCTGTTCACCAAGAGTCACTTGCTATGTTTATTATTGTTCCAAATAAAATTCAAGGACTTAAACTTATTGAAGACAATATTGATAAAATTAATTTGAAAAATTTCGATGATGAATCAACACGAGAATTAGTTGATTTATTTTTACCAAAATTTAAACTTGATACATATGTTGATGTTAAAGAATACCTGAAAAAAGTACGTGAATTTATTTTAATTTTAAATTGTGATTAAGATTTTTTTAATTATTATTTATTTTGTATTTTTTTAGATGGGAATTAGAAGATCATTTACAAAAGTTGCTGAGTTTAGTGATGTTTATGGACATCCAAAATTTTTTGTTGATCAAGTTGTGCAAAATATAACTGTTGATGTCCATGAACATGGCACTGGTCATCATCAACAAGCTGAAACATGTAGGTTTTTTTTATCTTTATTAAATTGATATACTATAAGCATAAGATTTTTAATACTTTATGAATTATTATGATGTTTTATTTTGACGAATTTAATTGATTGTTTTAGATATCCATAAAATGGTTTCATTACCTGGACGACACATCAACGTGAATCGTCCTTTTCTTGTTGTTATATCTTTTAAAAAATTAATTATTTTTACTGGACGTGTATGGAATCCATTATTGTAATTGGAAAAATGTTAACTTGGCTTAATTTAAGACGTTAATAAATTTAATATGATAATAAATTAATAGATAAAATAATAAGCGAAAGGAAAAAAAAAATATTAATTATTATTCAAGAACATAAATAAATTTTGTGTCAATTAATGGCTGTACTTTTTATTTATTTATTTTATTATATTTATTGTTTATTGTTTTTCATTGTTTAAAAATAAAATCTTTTTATTTGTATTATTTTAATATTCATTTTGTTATAAAAATTAAAAATTAAAAACAAAAAATTTACACAAACGTGTTTTATAAAAAAATATTAAAAAGTAAATTTTTAATATTTCCTTATTTGTTTAAAGCTTTACGTGACAATTTTAATAATAATTGAAGCATTAAACATATAAAAAGATCATCATATAAATAAGTCAACGCAATTCGATAAAAAAATTTAACTGTGTCTTGAAAATTACGAAATGTGTTTATAAAAAAGTACATGTAAACAAAAATGTTGAATAAAAAAATATTTATTTTAATTTTATTTTTACATACGTTTATACAGCTTGTTCAGGTATGTTTTATGCTTTGGTATTTTTTATGTTTTAAATTTTACAATTAATGTTGAATAATAATTATCATAAAATAACAGTCAAATGATCAAAATGAAGCAGCATCTAACATGGAAGTATGCGTTGAAAAAAATGGTTGTAATGTCAATGTCGTATTTACTGGTATCCAAAACTTTGTAGAAACTTTCATAACTAACATTGTGGGTAAGGAAAATTATACTACAATTACATTTTAAAATCTACATAAGCAATTGAAAAAAAAAAAAAAATTAACAATGATTATTATTTTCTATTTTATTTAGATAAAGTTGTGGGTGTTGTGATGACTCCTTACAGCTCTCTTTCAAATACAAAAAGTAGAGTATATTTTTAAAAAAATTCATGATGACACCATTGACACTAATAATTTTAAAATAACAATTTTTTTTATTTACAGATGATACAAACCCTCGTGAAATAACTACTACCACATCTACTTCGAGAGTAACAGGTACGTTATAATTAATTTTAATAACACATTCATTTAAATATTTATTTATTTATTAAAATCGTGTTTGATTAAAAAATATATTAATACTGTTTATAACAAAACTATTTCCTTCACTTCGATAGAGCATAATTAATTATTGTAATGAGTCATTACTAATGACACTAATAACGTAAATATAAAATGAAATTTGAGTAGAAAATAAAAATGATTGATGAAAAATTTCAAGACTAAAACTTTGTACATATATAAAGATATTAATGTTTTTTTTTTTTTTTCATTTAGATAATTTTGTGAATGTTAACACGACATCAAAACCAGATATTAAAATTTCTCCTTTGTCTTTACAATCAACAGGTAATGTATAATTTATAATTATGATAAAATTCATGACAAAAATATAAAACAAAAAATTCAATTCGAAAATAAAAATTTCATTTTTTTTCAGTTGAAAAAAATGATAAAGAAGTATCTTTTACTATAATAGGAGAAACAGGTAGAATATATAATTAATAAAATATTATCAACACCAATGACATAAATAATTGGAAATAAACATTTTTTTTTTACAGATAAATCAATAATTTATGAAGTACCTATGTCAAATTTTTCTTTGAAATCATTCAATAAAATGTCTATAAATTTTTTCAAGGTAATATTAATTATTGTAAATCAACTTGAATGAAATTCAATACTCAATTTAATTAAAATAATAATAATAATGTTTAATAAATTTTTTAGATTGTATTAAAAAATGAACCAGGTAATTTTGTCTTTTCACCCTTTGGTGTTTCACAGTTATTAACAATGTCATTTTTTGGAGCACGTGATAAAACACAATCTGAATTAAAAGCTTTTTTACATAAGAATAATTGGGCACACTACATAAATACTTTTATTGATATAAAGGTGAAAAATTATTATAATTAAATAGTAAAATTAAAAAAAAAAATAAAGGTAATTTATATTTATTTTTTTCCAATTTTTAATTTTATTTTTACAGATTAAAAAAGAAGGCATAAAAAATTTATTAAGTGTGCAAAATAAGATATACATAGATAAAAAATTTAAATTAAAATCAACATTCAAGGAAATTATATCAAAAATTTTTAAATCAACAGTTGAACAATTAAACTTTGAGAATACTGAAGAAGCAAACAATACAATTAACAGTGAGATTAGAAAAAATGGCATATCTAATATTTTAAAAACTGGTTGGTATAATATTATTATAATTTTTGATGATCATTCTAATGACAATAATGATTGATTAATAAATAATTAATTAATTACAGGTGATGTAGAAAATAATGATAATCTTTTTCTTCTAAACATTATTAATTTGGAAGCAGGATGGGAGTTGGGATATCAAACAAAACCGGCATGTCCTAAACAATTTTATATAAGTGATGGACATTCAGTAGAAGTACAAACTATGGAACGAAATTTAAATGCTTTCAGAACTCATAATAAAGCTTTGAATGCAACAATTGTTAAAATTTTTCATATGGTAAAATAATAATTACTAATTATCTTTATCATAATTTCATATTCAAATTACTCTTTATATAAATAACTTTTTGCAATTGATGCTTCAGATTTCAGATCCAATAGCTATGTTTATTATTATTCCAAATGAAATTAAAGGACTCCAACACATTGAAAACAATCTTGATAAATTAAATTTAGAAAATTTTGATGATGAATCAACCAAGAAATTAACTAATTTATTTTTACCAATATTCAAACTTGACACAAACATTGATCTTAAAAAATATTTAAAAAAAGCACGTATATTATTAATTTTATTAACTTTGTTTATATTATAATTTGTATCTCGTATTTATTTATCAAAATGTTAATTTAATTTTATTTTTTAGATGGGAATAAATCAAGCATTTACAACTGATGCTAATTTTACTGGCATCAGCCAAATGAAAAATCTATTCATCAATAAAATTATACAAAAATCAACTATTGAAGTTAACGAAAAAAATAATATCAACACACCTTGTAAGTTGTTTTTTTTCTTATTCAAGTTTATATATTATTTATAAATAATATTAACTAATTGAATGTTTTTTTTTTAGCTTACTATAACCAAACAGATGGAATTGACATCAAAGTAGATCGTCCTTTTCTCGTTGTTATAGCTATTAAAAAATTTATTATTTTTACTGGACGTGTCACTAATCCATTATTGTAATTAAAAAAATTATCATTATAATATTTTTATAAACAATACAGACACAAATGTCTTTGATATTTTATTTTACGAAAAAATAATAATAATTATTATGATAATGTCAATAATAATATTGAATTATTTTATATTTTCCATAAAAAAATTAATTACATTATTGCTGAAACTATGTTAATTCATAATTATGATAGTAAATAAATAAATAAATAACTATTCAATAATTAAAAAAAATTAACTACTGTATTTTATTAATTAAATATAAAATATTATCATTAGAATCAATTTCTTCTTTACTTTATCCTTTAAAATTTTGTAAATTCTATAATTACCTTGATGTGGATAAATTATTTAAGATAATTATAATTATACATTGCCTTTACATTTATGATTATCATAAATGTCATAAGTCTTTTTTTAATTTTACAATAAAAAAACAATTGCATTATCAGTGATTATTAATTTCATTTAACGAATGATTTATTTAATTTAAAACAATAAATGATAATTATTTTTGAATAATACAAATATCCATTCCCTTGGAATTACTTATCTCAACATAAAGAGTTTTATTATCAACTGATGTAAATAATTCAGCAGTTGGTTTTAATAATACTTTATTAACATCATTAGTCAAATTATTTGACGTTTGTAATGTTGAATTAGTAGATTGTTCAACTTGAGTTGTTGATTTTGAAGGAATCATCTTGACAAGTTCAGAATTTTTATTATTATTTTTAGAGAATTTTATTGATGTTGATGTTGCTGATGATGTTGATGCAACACCAATGAATAATCTATCATTATTAAATTTATTTAATGTTGTTGTTGATGTTGTTGATGTTGTTGATGTTTTTGATGCTGTTGAAGCTATTAATGGTGTAGAAGCTGTTGATGGTGTTGATGGAGGTTCAATAACCATCACATCATCATTACAATTATCTGTTGTTACTGATGATTTTAATGGAGGCTCAATAAATAACACATCATCATTACAATTATTTTTTGTTGTTGCTGATGATGTCAATGGAGTCTTAACAAATAACCCACCACCATTAAAATTATTTGCTGCTGCTGATGTTGATGTTGATGGAGGCTCAACTAATGACACACCACTATTAAAATTATTTGCTGCTGACAATGATGATGGTGATGATAATGCTAATGACGCTTTAGTTTTAAATATGTTATTATTAAAATTATTTAATCCATCAACATTACAATTACGTCTCAATGATAAAGCAGTATAAAAAAGACTTTTTTCTCCATATTCATATAAATTTGGTAATTCAAGATATTCAGCAATTTGTTTTGACATTCTTTCAAATATCCTTTTTCCACATGCTTCTAATTTATTATGTCCTTTATGATAATATACAAATAATTTATTTGTTTGAGCATTTACTGGCCTTAGTGTTATATATTTTTTAAATATACTATATAATTTACCACTTATTATTTCTTGATTATTTGATTGACTTTTATTTTTTATTAATTTTATTTCACTGCCTGTATCTTCAATATCATTTATCGTTATATTACTACAGCTAACATTTGTACATGGTGTTGTTAAACACATAATAATAACTGCCTGAAAATTAAATAAAATTAATTAATACAAAATAAAAAATTAAATAAAATTATTTATTAATAATTAATTCATAATGTTTTGTTGTAATTAATTACCTTGATTAATAAAAATGGGCTATCTGGTGCATTTAATAAAAATGTTTGAATTTCATGCAAATTAAATAATTTATTAGTTATTTTATTTTTCCAAAGAAAATGTAATTCTTTAGCTAAACATTGCACTAATGGATAATTACAAATATCAATATTATGATATTTATTAATAGTATATCTAAGCATTGTAACATTTTGTGAAGCTGTAGCTGGTGCAAATTTTTTTCTCATAATATCAATATATTTCAAAACAGCATCTTCTGTTATATCATTAATTTTTTCAAATTTCATCCATTCTTTAAATTTATTATATTTATGTTCATACACTTTATTTGAACTTTCACGTAATGGTTTTGTAGACAATGCACAATTTTGTTTTAATAATGGATCTGATGTATCAATATTACTTTGAAAATCATCATCATTACTACTTTCATCGATAAATATTATTTCTTTATGATTTCCATCATTTGATTTATCTTTTACATCAACAAATAATGTTTCATTTTGTTCAATAATATTTGATGGCTTTGATTTATCATTAAAATTATCAGTATCAATTGATTCGCTGTATGTATTTGATGATGATTCCATTGTATTTCCATCAGCATCATTTGTCAATGAATAATTTGAATTACCATCTGATAAAATTTCAATGTCATTTGAATTTTCATTTAATATATTATCAGCAATACTTGATGATGTTACTGATAGTATTTCATAATTACAATGTGGCTGAATTAATTCAGTAAGTCTATTTCCAAATTTTGATATTAACATTTCAGATGTTGAACGCATTGTTTTACCTTCATATTTATGTGGATTTTTTAATTTGAGATATTTTGCTATTTCTCTTGTCATGTCTCTAAATCTATCCTTACCAATTGGACGATGTAAACATCCACCTTTTGAATAATACAAAAATAATATATTTGTGTTAACATTAGTTGGTCTACTATTAATATATTTTTTAAATAGACTATAAGATCCATTTGTTATAACCCTTTTTGATATTGGTTGATAGGTGTCCTTCAAACTCATAACAGCTTTAGTTCCATCATCATCAAAATCATCCACTGTTATACCACGAAAATGGCTTATTCTACATGCTCCAATAATACCAATAATTAAATAAACTTTGTAATGTAAATAATGATAATCTGGTGCATCTGTTAAAAATTTTTGTATATCATCTAGTGTAAATATAGCTTGTCCATTATTATTTGATTCTGTTGATGATTCCATTGTGTTATGAGGATTATCATAAATATTATTCCATAAATTATTAATTTTTTCATATGTATTAATATCAATTTTATAATTCATTTGAATAAATGTTCTCAGTACTGTCATATGATCAATTAGTGAATTTATTGTTAGCTCATTTTTTAAATAATTTATATAATTCATTATGATATTTTCACTTAGGGTACGTATGTTATTATTTTTTGTCCATTGATAGAATTTTTCACATGCTAGTTTGTAGGTTTTATCTGATGCTTTCATTGATGCTTCTGGTAATATTAAATTATCTGATGTTGTTGATAAGTTTAAATATTCACTATCCACTGGTTTATCTTCTTCTACTTCAACAAACATTATATTTTTGTTATCATTGTTGTATGAATTTTCTTGTTTAACAATTGCATTACTGTCATTCAATTGTTCAACATCATTTTCAACAATTTTTTGATGATTTTCTTCATAATTTTGTGTCTCATATTTTATTTCCATCAAATCATCCATTATTAATTTATTGCTAATATTAATTATTATATATTCACTTGTATGCAAGAAACACAAAATTAATAATTTTATAAACTAAAGCGTTTTTACCTGTTAGCTTTTACTGTTTTAATTTTAGGTTAGAAAACACTTTGGAAAATGGAAATTGGAAAGTGTAAACAAGCTGATGATGATTATTATTATTATCATCAACAGTACCATTTGAAATAATAATAATAATAATAATAATAATAAAATAAAGGTCTTGCTGCTTCCTGGAGTCCTGGAGAACTCGAAAAAAACATGTTAAATTTATAAAATAATAATTAAACAAAGTAATTTAAACAAGACAAATTTATCAAACAAATAAAAATATATTTTATTAGAAACAAAATTCATTTAGATATATATATTATAAATACTTATTTTTTAACGATAATAATATCCATGTCTTTAGAATTATTAACATGAATATACAAAGTTTTATTATCACTTGATTTAAATAATTCTGTTGATGGTTGTAAATTGTCGTTATTATTTATAGGAACTAAATGTATAATTTTAGGTTTTTCATAAGTTAAATTGTTATTTTTAGACGATGATGATGGTGATGGTGAAGAAGAAGAAGATGATGATGATGATGAAGATGAAGATGATGATGATGATGCTGCTACTGCTGATGATGATTTCTTATTACTTAATTTTTTTTTTTTCTTTTTATTTATTGGCATAAAATGTGGTATTTTATTTTGACGTTGTAATGTAACAGCTGTTTGATGAAATGTAACACCTCTGTATTCATTTGCATTTGGTAAATTTAAATATTGTGCAATAAATATTGCCATATTTCCAAATCCTTTGACAGTTATTGGTCTTGATAAACATTTACCTCTGTGATATTTTAACAATAATTTATTTGTTGCTACATTTTTAGGACGACGTGATAAATATTTTTTAAATATATTATATGATTCACCACCTATTACTCTTGGTATCATTGGTTTTTTAATATTATTTATATTTAAATTTATTTCATGACCATTATCTTCAATGTCATTTATACTTATTTTACAAATATCTTCTAATGTACATGGACCACTAATACTTATTATTAAAACCACCTATAAATTGTAATTAAAAATTTTTTTTCATTAATAAATCAAAATATTTTAAAACAACAATTAATTTACCTTTATTAATAAATATAAATTATCAGGTGATTCACGTAGAAATTTTTCAATATCATTTAAACAAAATATTTTCATTAATTTTCTTGATGAATAATTTCTAGCATGTATTGATGATTTTTTCCAAAATAATCTAACTTTTTCATATTTAAATATATCAATGTCATCATTAATATTAATTGTACTTCTAATCATTGTTATACGTGATCTCAATGTTGATACTGCTGATATTGTTTTAAGATAATATAAATATTCCATAATAACATCTTCAGTTATTTTAATTATATTTTTATCTTGTTTCCATTTTGTAAATCTATTGTATGTTAGCTCATATAAATGTTTTGATCTATCTGGTAATATTTTTGTTAATGTTGTATCAACAAATGATGAACAATCATAATTATCATCAATAGTTTCTTCATCTTCTTGAACATTTACACGATTATTTTGATCACTATCATTTGATTCATTCTCTTCTTTAATGTCAAAACATAATAATGATTCATTATTATCACTGTCAGGTAATTCTATTTCTTGTTTTATATTCATTATTATTATTTAGCTAATTGTTCAATTAATATTTATATTGTTTGCTTTAATTAACATTGATAAACAGTATATGATTATTTTTAAGATTTGTTTTCTTTTTTTTTTTTTTGTAAACACAAATATTTATTTAATTGTTGTTGTTTATCATTGTTTCTGTTGAAGACAAACATAACCTCTTAATTGCTCTTAATTAAAATTCCTTCTCTCTCTCTCTCTTGCTCTCTCTTGTCAATTTTTACTTGTCAATTTTTTTTATCTACAGTTGGTACACATTATTTAATTAATTATTATTGTACCGGAAAAAACTAATCAGCAATTTCCACGTTGATTTAACTCATTTTGACTTGCTTTCAGCTTTGACGTGAAATCTCTCGCTTTCTCTCCAAGCTGCTCTCTTTGGGTCACACCATTCTCATAAATAAATAAAAAAAAAAAAAAAACAACAATGTCTCTTGAAGAGGTGAGTAATTATTTATTATTTTAAAAAGAAAATAGGAAAAAAATTTAATTTTAACAAGTAGATTAGTCTTGTTTTATTTTTATGAAAATCAAATTTTTGTTTGTTTAAATTATTAATGTCAATAAATTATTTAAAGGTTATGTAAAAATAATAAATTATTAACTTTATATTTACCAAAAATACAAGTATTTTATTTATAAAAAAATTGATAGATATTTTATTAATTTTATTTTGATGATATTTTGTTTTCCACTGGTGTTATTTATGTGAAAAAAAAAACAGAATAATGATGACATTGATGTTTTTTTTTACAGAATTTCCAGAAAGCTGCTAAAGATGTTAAAAATTTAAAAGGCAAGCCAAGTGATGAGGATCTTTTGGAGATTTATGGCTACTATAAACAAGCAACAATTGGTGATTGCAACACAGGTAATAAAAATAATTCAATTAACTTGAAAAACAAAACAAAATAATTAAAAATCAGAAAATCTATTTGAAGCTGTTTTTGTTTGTTAAATTAATTTTATAAACAATTGGCAATACTTTAACCAACTAATATCATTAATTTATATTTGTATTATATTTTTTTGTCAACAGATAAACCTGGATTCTTTGATATGAAAGGAAAAGCTAAATGGGAAGCATGGAACAAATTAAAAGGATCAAGCCAAGATGATTCAAAAGAAAAATACATTGCAAAAGTTAAATCTCTCATTGAATCATTAGGCCTAAATTAATAAACTCCATTACTCAAAATAATTATCTTTTCACAATAAATATTAAAAGCACAAAAAAATAACTTCAAACTGCATTTAAAAATTGCATCAATACAATTATTTACACATTAAAAGCAAAAATGGAATTTAAAAAAAAAAAAAAACTCAATTGTTTAATTTAAAATGGTGCATTTTCTTTTGACACTTGTCTTTTTTTTTTTTCAAGGTAAAATATACAAATGATAAATAAATAAATAAATAACTTGAATCACGAATAAGTATGTATTTTTTTTTTTTTTT
>MKYW01000012.1:1387422-1405260 GCA_015776835.1 Aphidius ervi | reverse complement strand
AAAAAAAAAAAAAAAGATAATGATAATAAATACAAACTAAATTAACAATCGATGACTCGAGTAAAAAATAAAAGAAAAAAAAAAAATTAAACTAATTATAAAAAAAGAATCTAATTTGTCTTTTTTCTTTTTGTTTCTTTGTGTTGATAGATATTGTTTTTTTTTTTCTTTTTTGTTAAACCAAGCTTCATTTTCTTTGTGAATAATTTAAAAAGAAAAAAAAAAAAAAAATTAAATTCATCATGATATACCGTTAGCTAAAACGACTCATCGTAACGACTGATGATTCATTAAATTTTTTTAACTTTTTTTTTTCTTTTACAATTCAAAGAAAGTATGAAGTTGATTTTTTATCATGTGTTAAAAATTAAATTAATGCTATAAATTGCGTTCAAAGCAAAAAAAAAAAAAAAAAACAAAATAATAATAATAAAATTTAACTGTACGTTATTGATTGAGGAACTCCATTGACTGTTTTAGATTTTAATACGTCATTTTCGTAGAACATAATTGTTTCTTTAGCTCCTTCTTGAACCCTGTAAATAAAATAAATAAATAAAAATATGACAAATGATTAATAATTAATTGTAAATAATTTAAAATAAATTTACTTGTGTGTTGTTATTTTTTTTCCATTCATAAATCTTGTTGATGTACTTGTTTTTCTTGTTGTTCCTGATGTAGGTGCTGCACCAGTTGTAAAATGTCCAAATGATGAAAATACATCAGTAGCACCACCTCCACCACCACCACCAAGACCACCAAGACCACCAAGACCACCAAAACCACCAAGACCACCAAAAAATCCAAATGGTGATCCTAAACTAATGTCAAGTGGTCCAAATGGTGAATTTAATGTACTATTACGTGAATTATTACTATGTCTATGATTTCCTCGACGTCCACTGCCTCCATTCATTACTAAAATATAAAAATAATTATTATCAAGCATAACACCACAATTTTAGCTTGATATTATTGTAGTAATAAATTAACAAACCATCAAATAAATCAGTAAATGGTGAACCATGAAAAAATTCTCGAAAAACATCTTCTGGATCTCTAAAGACAAACCAGTTATTAAATTGTGGATCAAAATCATCTTCATGTCTTCTTTTATTGCCGGGTATTTGAAGACCCTCTTTTCCATATTGATCATAAATCCTTCTTTTTTTTTCTACAATAAATATACATAGATAAAAAAATTAATTATAAACATTATCATTTTGTCGATGTAAAATAAAAAAACATTTTATAATTATTCCGTGAGATTAGGTCTGATGACTAATAATAAAAAAAAAAATAAAATCAGCTTAAAGAAAAAGTATAATAAAAAAAAAAAAGATAAAAAAAATAGTCTTCAGTACATATAAGAAATAAAAAGTTTATAAAAAAAAAATTATGACTCACCATCAATCAATACTTCATACGCCTCTGAAAGTTCTTTGAATTTTTTATTTGATTCTTCTGGATTATCTGGATTTTTATCCGGATGCCATTTTAGAGCTAATTTTCTATATCTAAAAATAATAATAAAATTATTAAATAATAATAAAACATGTTGTAAAATAAAAATATAGATTTTTTTTTAAATGCAGTTTGCCATTTATGGAATAAAAAAAAAAAAAAAGAAATATGTGGAGAGAGGAGAAGAATATATGCCCGTGAACAAAGTAACGAGGTCATAGACCCCTCGGCCAAGATGTCAACCTTGGCATAGCAGAAAGACAACATAAAACCCAACAACCCAGCTTAATCACAACTCTCTAATACACCAGATAACACGCCTTTTTTCATTTATCATCTTTAAATAAAACAATTGCATTAAATTATAAATTAAACAGTTTTTTATAACAAAAAATTTCATCAATAATTTAACTATCTATTTTTAAAATTGTTTTAAAATTTAATGATAATTATTGTCCTCATTTTTAGTAATGTACTTTCTTTCTTCAACAATCAATGACATTTTTAAGCAAATAAAATATACATGCAATCAATGATCTACACATGTTTAATATTGATTTAATTTTAAAAACAAAAATATACATACGATTTTTTAACATCAGCAGTTGTTGCTGTTCGTGTGATCTCAAGTACCTTGTAGTAGTCAACCATTGTGTCTCTGTTTGTTAAATTAATATTATTTTTATTTCACCACCTAAAACAAATATAAATATTTAAATTAGAAAAATTAATTAATATTGATATATTTGAAAAAAAATATTTAAAGGTCAAAAATTTATTATCAAGTTGAACGACCCATTTTATGCTTTATGCTAAATTTTATTTATAAAATCATTTTATGTTTCTAATAATAATTAACTCTAGGAAATTTAAATATAGATTTACTTATTATTATTATTTTATAATGATTTTTTTTTTTATTTTTGTAATTTTGATAAGACAAAAAAATTTAAAAATAAAGAAAAATTTTAAATATACTTTTATCGATTAAAATTTGTTATTAATAAATGTAAATATATTAATAAAATGTATATTAATAAATATAAATATTAATAAATTATTAATAAATATTTATTTTAATATTTTTATTGTCATAAAACATTTTTTTTTTTTAGTTTAACAAATAATAACAGTCCATTGGTCTTGTTCTACTGACCTGCATTAAATGCCTCAATGGACATAAACAATAATAATAATAACAATTATTATT
The DNA here is from genome assembly GCA_015776835.1 of Aphidius ervi. Classification (NCBI taxonomy): domain Eukaryota; kingdom Metazoa; phylum Arthropoda; class Insecta; order Hymenoptera; family Braconidae; genus Aphidius; species Aphidius ervi. Next base: position 1,402,583 of record MKYW01000012.1, on the reverse strand, counting down.
ATTGTTATTGTTATTATTTATATTTCTATATTTAAAGTGTTACGATATCAATGACAATTGATGAGTTGTTAAGGCAGGTCTGTTAATTAACTATCAACCAACTGCCAAATTATTTATTTATTATTTTACATTGTATTACTTTTAATAAATAATAAATTATTTAAATAAATTATTAATGTTAATAAAATTTAATTTATATTATTATTAAATAGATAATGTTAATATTTTAAAATAAAAATAAACAATATTTCCCTTTGATGAATATATTTTTTGCCAAGGGAAAATCTAAAGTTAAACCAAGTATTTAGAGTATAGAATTAAAAATGTTTGTGAAGGTCAAATGTGATATACTCATCCAAAAAAAATATACTGAATTTAAAATGATGAGGAGGATACTTGTACATATTGTATAAATGAAAATAAATATTAAATAATAAAATTAGTTTAGCTTAAATCAAAGCTATTAGGTAAAAAATAGAAAAAAAAAAATAGAAAAAAAATTTCATTAAATTAGATATATATCAAATAATTATTTAAAGAAATTAAAAAATATTGATGACCTCGATGACATAGCTTTTGTCCTCGTCCCTGAATGACCATAGAAATATAATTTTATTTTTTTTTAAAGGGTAATTCATAAAATTTACGTGGGTTGTCGTGGGCGAGTCTCCAACAATTATTGGGACAAACTTAAAAATTGACAAATTTAACTAAAAAATTTATTTATTTATTGTAAAAATAATAATTATTTTTGTAAAAAAATATAATTTAATTAGTTTTTTGCTGTTTGTTTACATTCTTGATGATAATTTTATGATGATTTTGTGAGGAATGTTGATATTTCTTTTTTTTTTTTTTCAATTTTGGTTTAATTGATTAATGAAAAAATAAAAAAAATGCGGAACATGATGGAAAAACATGTTGTTGGTATACATTACTTGATATTGATGAAATAAAACAAGGGAGGTAATATAGTAAGAGAGACAACATTTGTGTTAAGTGAGGTGGGCGTCCTCAACGGTGTCGAGTTGGTTGCGTGACGTCAGTTGGATACTTATTTGGCCAGCAAACGTATCGATGAATTTTTATTTATTTTTTTTTCTTCAATTTACAATTTTTTTTTTTAACAACAAACAAGACCATCTTCAACTAGATGGTATTGTTGTCTTTTAATTGAATATAATTTTTTTACTTTCGATGAAATGAGAGAGGCTGGGAGAGAGGGAGAGACTAGCAATGACCTCGTCATAATTTAATTTTGTTTTGGAAAATTATATTTTTAATAGTTTTTATTAATTTATTCGGAAAATTTTTATGGAAGAATTGCTTAATTTAAATAACAAAAATGAGAAATTTATGAATTTTTTAAATCAGGTAATTAAAAAAAATTAGAACGGGAAGCGAAAGCAGGACAAATTGCAAATTCAAGAAATTCCGATAAACAAGATGTTAAGTAATCAATCGTGGGCGAAAGATAAATTTTTATTTTTTATTTTTTTTTTGGTTTGCGAAATAATACAGGTGACTCTTCATATTTTTTATTTTTGTCTATCCTTTTAGATGATATTTACGAGTAGGCTCAAGTAGGCTTAATAATATCAATAACAAATTTAAAAATATGAAGGAAAAAAAATTAAGTTTAAATAAAAAATAATTACTCTTTGCCAAAAGAATAAATAAAAAATTAAAACTTCTAAAAATAACAACAATAACAAGGAAAATAATATAAAAATAAATAAATTTAATTATATATATTTACAATAATAATATTTAATTTAAATTTAAAAGAAAAACCAAAAAAAAAAAAGACAAAAATGTATTTTCATTGTTTCCGGTTTTTAGACCTTGAAAAATATTAATAAAAAAATTTATTTAAAATAATTATTATGATAAATGTTTAAACAAATAATTATAAATAAATAAAATTTATTTTTTTTTTTAAATTTAAATTGCTTATAATTTATAGTTGCGTTTCTTTTCAAACAACAACTCAATGGCTTTTCAACTTTTTAAAATTTGTAAAATTAATATCCAATTGTTTATAAACCCCTTAAATAATTATTAACAAACATAAATAATATAATTTATTTACGCATTTGTGAATTAATACTATTTATAAGGACAAATTTAATAAAACCTTGGTATTTTGTTGCAATGAGATACTAAAATTGTCATGACAACGTCCTTCTTCCAACAAAAATATTCTTATCAATAATTATTTAAATAATTAATATTAATATTATTCATAATGTTTATTTAAATTCCACCTATGTATATTATTTTTTCCATAAAAAATAAATGCTTTTTTAAACTGAGAAAATAACAGTAATTATTATTTGTTATTTTAATATGCAATAAAAAATATAATAGTGTTTTAAAAAAAAAAAAAATTAAGATTATAAATTAATTGAAACAATTTTAAATTCAACTCTCTTTCTCTTGTTGCTAATATAATGACTAATATAATTCCGATGACCAAACGATAGCTGTGGTTGTTGTTGTTGTTGTTTATTTTTTATTTATATTTTTTAACTATTTATTATGATTATTAATTTTTTTTTTATGTCTGATCAATGACTGGGTCCAGCAGGAGATAAGTGTATTTTATATACCAATTGTTCATTGGTCTAGAACGATACAATATATATAAAAAAATAAATAAAATAACACGACTGGTTTACCAAGCGAAAACAAAGAATTATTTAAAAAACAAGATATTTATTTTTTTATAAAAATAAAAATTACTATTGTGACGTGGTGTTGTCCTCGAATTGAATAGTCAGAAATGATTGTGTTCAACAGGATGTGTGCACATGATAATGGTGAAAAATATAAGCGAATATTATTATTATTATTATTAATTATTGAGGAAAATTATATTTGCAATGAGGAGAAAGAGAAGAGAAAAAAAAATGGAAATATTATCTCTGAATTTTTATTTGCTATCTCGGTGTTCTTTGCTATCTATCGGTTCTAGAAATTTCGATTGATATTTTTATTATTAAATATTGAAAGACGTAAATTAATATTTAATTTTTATTGAAATAAATTTTTGTTAACTCACCGAGACACACACTGTCAGAGAGAGAAATTGGTTATTAAGTTTTGGAGTAAAATTGATTTTGGATTATTATTAAAACACAAATTCACTGTAATTTATAATGCCTTGATTATCACACATTAACACACAAATATTCAACAACTTCTCTCGTAGATGGACTTTAAAATCCGAGACTTCGAGAGACTTGTTTTACGTTGAAAATATACGACAACGACGACGACGAAGCTGACGACTCTCTTCTCACAGTTCACTCTCTTTTTTTTAGAATGAAAAAAAAAAAATTTCTTACTCAATTATGATGTTTGACATGAAGTTGGCCAACTATGTATTAAAATTTATTTCGATTTTGAAATTTCGATTAATCGATTACAGCTACGCCAACACCAAAAAAATAAAATTTTATTAATTAAAATGGCGTCATTAAATTTATAAATTTAATTTATAAATTTTAACTATCAAAATATATTAATTGATTTTTCTGATTTATCAATCAATTCAAAATAACTTTTAGATAATTTTTATAGAAAATTTTATAATATATTTAACGCATAAATTTGTTTATAATTTAATTTTTTTTTAAAAAACACAATACCAACTTCACGAAATTAAAAAAATAAAAATTATTTTTTTTATTAATTAAAATGGCGTCATTGAATTCAATTGAATTTTTAAATTTAATTTAATTTATAAATTTTAACTAATTAATTTTTTGATTTATCAATTCAAGATAACTTAATTTTTATAGAAATTTGTATATAAATTTTATTGTTTATGTTTGTCTGCTCACGTGCATGACCCCACTCATCCCACTAAAATATGTATAATAATAAAACTGAATAAAAACAAATAAAACGATAAGGTATATAAATAATTTGACATCTTTTTTACCGACCTCAAACATACCACCATTCCTCGCGGCCATTGCTGTGACTTCAGAACATTTTGAATTTTGAATTTTGAAAGTGAATGTGAATCTGTGGCTAATTCTAGTTTTTTTTTTATTATTTTTGCAAAATCTTAATCTTTTTCTTTATAATAATTATATATATTATATATTAAGATAAAAACATATTGAACAAAAACTTGGTTATAGTGATTATAATGGATGACCAATGCCTCATTCTAAGCGAGTTTCGTGAGGCAAAGAAACGATTTTTATCTCAGGTAGACAAAGCAATCTCATCACAAAAATATATGTGTATGAGTATTAAAGGTATACCATATCGATTTGCTACCGAGAGTAAGGTTAGTCTAAAATATAACTGCAGTCAAAACATGCACGTGGCTTGAATATTGCATTATTGTTCTTAATAATAATAATAATAATCTATTATTTATTTTTTTTAGATCGGTGATCATGATCATTTTTGTGTCGAAAAAGTAACACCAGCTAATGATGGTTTGCCGACTAAAAATGTCACTCATGTGACAAAATATGAAAGGCTAAACAATACGGAAATTTCCGATTTTGATGATAAATTGCTGGCTGAAATATTTATGTATGTGCCATCATATGAAAGACCAAAACTTGCATTGGGTATGATATTAAAAATACAATATCAATTTATTTGATTTAAAAATTATTTAGCAATCGATAATTAATATATTTGTATTTATTTTGTTTTTTAGTATGCAAACAATGGAAAAGAGTCGTTGATGATTCTTCGCTTCGTTTCAAAAAAGTTGAATTTATTCATTGGCAATATGAGCATACAAATTTTTTGGCTAAACATAGCGATGGAGGATACTCTTTTTTAGAATTGTTGCTTCGTAAACATTGTCGTTATCTAACTAAGTTAGACTTGACAGTTTATGGTAATTGTAACATAGTGCCAGTTATCAATAAATTTTGTCCACTCCTCCTAATACTTCGCTTGAGATTCACCAACATGGACGAAGTAATATTAGCCAAGTCATTCACACGTCTATCCAAACTAAAAGTATTAACAATTATATTTCAAAATATAAAGCCTTATCCATTGTTACCCACTGTTGCTTTAATGAATTCATTGAGAAACATTGCTAATACACTGATTCATTTAAGTCTCTTGTATTGGATTGATGAATTAAGACCCACCCCTGATTTTATAAAAGCAATCGATGATGTGAGTTACAACTTTATATTTATTACAAAAAAGAAAATCAAAATCAAAATGTATTTTTTTTATTCTTCATATATTTATAATATATATATAATTTCTCTTGCAGGTGGTTCTTGACTTAAATGCCCTGAAAAGTTTGGAACTTGCTGGTGTAGTAGTTTCTGATAATGTAATTGATTATCTGAAGAAAAATAGAATTGTATATCTTAACCATACTGAGGGCCTTCGGCAATATATTCCTACATTAACAGCTTTCAGAGATATCAAAGTATTACGTATTTTAGAATGCAAAATAACAGATAATACATTGTATAGTATTGCCAATACTTTCAAGAACTTGGAATCATTACACATACGTAGTACCTGGGTAACCGATGATGGTGTATTAGCACTTTCAAAAATTAATAATTTAAAGCTTCTTAATTTTCACGGCCGTAATAACATCACTGATTCGTCAATTAAATTGCTAAAAAACTTGATAAAATTAGGTTTACCATCTAGCAAAAAAATTACTGATGATTCAGTCATAACAGTTCTTAAAAATTCACCAAAAATGAGCGTGCTGGATGTTGGCGGCACAAATGTGACTGTCGAATTAGTCAAAAAAGCAGCAGAAATATCGAGAATTCGAAAACAACGTCTCATCTTCAGCACTGAATCAATGCCAAATATACAACAGTATGCTTCGCCATATTTTGATTTGCAAATATATCAAGAAATAAATGGAAAGCGAGCACTTGTATCTGTCAGTGCAAGTGCTCACGCAGATAGTGGGCTCCCAACAGCTCCCAACGAGATGATTAATTAGTTTATTTTTGATAGTTAAAAACATTAAAAACATTTTTTAATAATGGAAAACTTGGTGAGACATCAGGAGAAATGAACGTTGATGAAGAAGAAGCTGCTGGTGAACTTGGAAAATCATTTGAGATTATTTATAAAAATAGATTAGTTATGAATTTTAGTGTTAAAATTGTTAGCTCAATTTGGGCTAATAATATTCAAAGAAGTATTGCTGGAATTTAATTCTGAAAAATATTTGTTTTTTTTTTTCAAGTGATTATTCTACAGAAAAAATGTCAATGATACACCTAATGAAATCACAGAGGCTATGCGATCAGGAAAATAAACATGATATTTTTTTTGCTTCAAATTGTTTATGTAAGCAAATTTTTTTCCTGATATTAATGTTAATTTATTATCAATAACACGTGTATTAGGGTGAATTTTAATATAATTCAAAACATATTTAGAAGAAAAAAATCAAATCTAATAAAACATATTAAGAAGAAAAATAAAAATAAAATATTGATCCTGGGCCAATACTTAATTTTTTTAAAATTATTAATTGAAATGTAAAAATGTCATGACACAAATAATTTTAAGTTGAATTTCAAAATAATTTCAGATAACACAAATGATACATCACCTACAGTATAATTTATAATAAAAAAAATACTCCAATGAAAAGAAAAATAGCTTGAAGAAAATAATTATTTTCTTTTGTATATTTTTTTTTACTTAATTAGACTATTATTTTTAATTTATTCAGATAAAGTTGGAAATGTTGATGATGCTACTGTTTCTTCTCGGACATCAACAACAACAAGTAGAGTGTATATAACAAACAAATATTTAAATTATAATATAAAATTCTTGTCTTTAATGAGATACTAAAATTGTCATGACGACGTCCTTCTTCCAACAAAAATATTTTTATCAATAATTATTTAAATAATTAATATTAATATTATTCATAATGTTTATTTAAATTCCACCTATGTATATTATTTTTTCCATAAAAAATAAATGCTTATTTAAACTGAGAAAATAACAGTAATTATTATTTGTTATTTTAATATGCAATAAAAAATATAATAGTGTTTTAAAAAAAAAAAAAATTAAGATTATAAATTAATTGAAACAATTTTAAATTCAACTCTCTCTCTTGTTGCGAATATAATGACTAATATAATTCCGATGACCAAACGATAGCTGTGGTTGTTGTTGTTGTTGTTTATTTTTTATTTATATTTTTTAACTATTTATTATGATTATTAATTTTTTTTTTATGTCTGATCAATGACTGGGTCCAGCAGGAGATAAGTGTATTTTTTATATACCAATTGTTCATTGGTCTAGAAGGGTACAATATATATAAAAAAATAAATAAAATAACACGACTGGTTTACCAAGCGAAAACAAAGAATTATTTAAAAAACAAGATATTTATTTTTTTATAAAAATAAAAATTACTATTGTGACGTGGTGTTGTCCTCGAATTGAATAGTCAGAAATGATTGTGTTCAACAGGATGTGTGCACATGATAATAGTGAAAAATATATAAGCAAATATTATTATTATTATTATTTGAGGAGGAAAATTATATTGGCAATGAGGAGAAAGAGAAAAAAAAAAAACGGAAATATTATCTGAATTTTTCTAGAAATGTCGATTGATATTTTTATTGTTAAATATTGAAAGACGTAAATTAATATTTAATTTTAATTGAAATAAATTTTTGTTAAGTCACCGAGACACACACTGTCAGAGAGAGAAATTGGTTATTTAGTTTTTCGGAGTAAAATTGATTTTTGATTATTATTAAAAACAAGAAAACTAGAAACTTAGTCTTCTAGTCTTCTTGACTGACATATACCATCTTTTCTTCCTCCTCATACCATCGTGTACCATCGTGTGGCAGCGTGGATTCGTATATCGTTCCTCGCGGCCATTGCAGATGATCTGAGAGTTCCTGTGAGTTCAGAACATTAAGTGAATGTGAATGCGTGGCTAATTCTAGTTTTTTTGATTATTTTTGCAAAATCTTAATCTTTTTCATTACAATCAATATATATATTATATATTAAGATAAAAACATATTGAACAAAAACTTGGTTATAGTGATTATAATGGATGACCAATGCCACATTATAAGCGAGTCGGGTGAGGCAAAGAAACGATTTTTATCTCAGGTAAACAAAGCAGCCCCATCACGAAAATATATGTGTTTAATTTATAAAGGTGTACCATATCGACTTGCTACCAAGAGTAAGGTTAGTCTAAAATATAACTGCAGTCAAAACATGCACGTGGCTTGAATATTGCATTATTGTTCTTAATAATAATAATAATAATAATAATCTATTATTTATTTTTTTTAGATCGGTGATCATGATCATTTTTGTCTCGAAAGAATAAGACCAGCTAATGATCCTTTTCCGACTAAAAATGTCGCTTATGTGACAAAATATGGGACGCTATACAATACAAAAATTAATTCTCTTGCTGATAAATTGCTGGCTAAAATATTTATGTATGTGCCATCACGTGAAAGACCAAAACTTACATTGGGTATGATATTGAAAATACAATATCAATTTTATTTGATTTAAAAATTATTTAGTAATCGATAATAAATATATTTGTATTTAATTTATTTTTTAGTATGCGAACAATGGAAAAGAGTCGTGATGATGTTTCGGGATGATGATTCTTGGTTTGATGTCAAAAAACTTGAACTAATTTATTGGCGATATGATAAATATTTAAAGAGCGATGGAGGATATGATTTTGTAAGGTCACAGATCAATAGATGTGGTCATTATTTAACGAAATTAGACTTGACAGCTTATGGTGATAGTGAGATAATGCTATTTATTAATAATTCTTGTCCAAACCTCGTAACACTTCGCTTGAGATTCACCGAGATGAAAGAAATAATATTAGCTAATTCATTCACATGTCTACCTAAATTAAAATTATTAACAATTATATTTCAAAGTATGGAGCCTTTTCCATTGTTATCCACGGTTGCTTTAATCAATTCATTGAGAAACGTTGCTAATACATTGATTCAGTTAAGTCTCTTGTATTGGATTGATGACTTAAGAGACATCCGTGATTTTACAGCAGTAATCGAAGATGTAAGTTACAACTTTATATTTATTAAAAAAAAAAAAAAATTAAAAACAAAATGTAATTTTTTTATTTTTAATATATTTATAATATATATAATTTGTCTTGCAGGTGCTTCATGACTTAAATGCCCTGAAAACTTTGGAACTTGCTGGTGTAAAAGTTTCTGATAATGTAATCAGTTATCTGAAGAACAATAAAATTTTATATGTTAATCATACTACGCACCTTCTACAATATCTTTCTACATTTAAAACTTTCATAGATATCAAGATATTACGAATTTCAGATTGCAAAATAACAAATGATACATTGTATTGTATTGCCAATACTTTTCAGAACTTGGAATCATTAGAAATATATAGTACCTGGGTAACCGATGATGGTGTATTAGCACTTTCAAAAATGAATAATTTACAGATTCTTAATTTTCATGGCCAATGTAATAACATCACTGATTCTTCAATCATATTGCTAAAAAACTTGATAAAATTAGGTTTACCATCTAGCAAAAAAATTACTGATGATTCAGTCATAACAGTTCTTAAAAATTCACCAAAAATGAGCGTGCTGGATGTTTACGGCACAAATGTGACTGCTAAATTAGTCAAAAAAGCAGCTGAAATATCAAGATTTCGAAAACAACGTCTCATCTTCTGCATTGAATCAATGCCAGATATACAACAATATGATTCGCCTTATTTTGATTTGCATACATATCAAAAAATAAACGGAAAGCGAACACTTGTATCTGTCAGTGCAAGTGATTACGCATTCCCATCGAATTCAAGTGGGGGAGAACCAATCTGGTCAGATTCCAAAATATAAATTCAAGACCCCATTAATTAAATACAATAATCATAGATTAATAAAAAAAAAAAAATCAATCGCATAACTCTATGGTTTTATAAATTAATGACAAGTCTTATCAATTTTCAAAAATTTATATATAATAAAAATATTTTGAAAATAATAAAAAAAAAAAGGCAATTAAATAATCGACAAATAGTTTTTGTATTCATAAAAACTGTTTGTAATTAATAATATTGTACTCGATAAAATTTGAATTAAAAATAAACGTAAATAAACAATACTAAAAAAGTTAATCCCTGATTTTGGACAAGTACTAAATTTATCTTTATATCTATTACCCTACTACTAGTAACGAGGTTTTAAATTATCTTTTATATATATTTTAAGTATGAATCATTTTAATTGTTTCACCTTGTAGCCAGGCACGTGGTAATGTACTCATAATAATATTAGCTTTGTTTAATGCATTCTGAGGTAAAAATATTCTCAATTCAGCCAAAAGATATATATTCAATGCTAATAACCTAATGCTAAATTTTTAAGCTGATAAGTAAATCAAGTAAACCTTGCCAGCTTAATAAATTTCATAGTAATTTAATAGCCATTAATAATGATCTATAATTACTTAATTAACAAAACAAACATTAGATAAAAATAGAGTCAGCATTAAAAACATTTGCCACAATATAAATGTTGTTCATCAACACAATGAATTCTCCAGGTTAAAATTATTTAAATTTATTAATATAAAGTTAATTAATCATCTTTGCTAATAATCATTTTAAAATTATATTTATTTTAGATATTAATAGATAATAGATTAGATAATAATACATATATCATCAAAATTTTATGACGGACCATTGTTCTTTTTTCCTCACGAATGTATTGTTTAAAAAAAAAAAAAGCATTGAGGCAATGATAGAGCTGAAATAATATCATTAGATTAAGAAGCTAAAAACAAAAAATTATCCTTAACTTATTTTAACAAATTTTTTTTTTATTTTAATTACATTGTTCTGCTAAATTGACAATGTAAAATATTGGATTATGATGTTAATTTAAATCGTTGATAAAAAATTTCGACAAGATAATTGATTGAAAATACAAATAATTGACTTGTATAAAAATGGTCGATTGGTGTGGTTAAAATTATTTTTAAGTTGAGACAAATATTTTTTGTTAAATCTATATACAAATATATCAGTAAAATAATTAAACGTTTATATATTGAATATGCATAATTATTACTCCAATAATTTTTTTTTTATTTTTACATTAATTTTATCGTTTATAATGAATTTTAAAATTGTACTTTTTAAAATTTGATTTGATTATATTGATGCGAAAAAACTTGCCAGTTGGAAAAAATAAATAAAAATTATCCTGTCAAGATTGATAGAGTCATGTTTGTCGAGTCGTTATAGATATAAACTTAAATTCTTTCGAAATGAACTTGTTGAACAGGGCAATGGAGAAATTGCTGTTAATTATTATTGACCTGTTACTTTCAGAGATTTATACTTTTTATTTAAAATTTTTGCTGTATGTTGTTTTAATGTCTTTCATTTTTTCTTGCTTGAATTTTTTTATTATAAAAAATTCAATTTAAACAGGCAGTTCTTATTTTTTACTTGAGTGACAATGAGATAAAGTAAAAGATTTAAAATTTCTTATTAATTATAAATATTACAAGCTTAGAGTTTAAAAAATGAACCAAAAATTCTACTAATTAAAGAAAAAAATTCTTTTTTTTTCAATTTATAATTGTATTTTTTTACATTTTTATTTTAAATCAATGCGTAATACGGCAATTATTGTAGAATATTATAAAATTGGAAACAAATAATTACTAAAAAAAATTAAAAAACAAAAATTAATACATGCATCAGATATAAATAATTCAGATAATATAATGACAAAAATAACAAAGACATAATTAAAAATAACGATCATTTATATAACATTGATAAAAGTTATGCAAAATGACAATGAAATTGTTCAAAATTCAAACAAATTTGATGATGTAGAAATGGAACCACTTGAAACATCAACCAGTCATAATAATGATAAAATCACAAAAGTAATTAAAACAAATGTAAATAGAAAAATTAGTGATGAAATTCATGATAATATAACTAATGAAAATCATTCAGCTGAATTAAATTTTAATTCACCAAAAATTAATAATTGGAAAGATGGTATTGGTACACTTCTTGCTACTTCAATCAGGGTAACAATTAAAAGCTTTTTTTGCTAATTTTTTTTATAATGAATTGTGTAAAATGATTGATAAAAAATAAATGTATTTTTATTGCAGAATTCATCAACAAGTGGTCAAAATGTTGATATGTAGAATAAATGTGTTAATACTGCGATAATCAAGCCAAGGATAATAATGAAGATGTTAAATCAAATAAAAAAAAAAACTTTACAACCATATTCATCGGATGATGATAAAAATGTACCTGATATTTTTTGTACATGTGAAATGTGGACATCATGGTTATCTAGCTGAATTTGATAGTTTAATTTCGTGCAGTCCAAAATGTACAGAACAAATTGAAATATCAAAACAACAAAAATGGCGAAAAGAAAAAGATAATAATTTTCAACGTATTAAAAGAAGAAAAACAAGCAAAAAGAAATGATGAAAAAGCTTTAACAAATGAAAATGATGATGAACAAGAAATGAAATATAATGATAATAATAATGACATTGAAAAATTAAAGGATAATAATGTTGAAAAAGAAAAAAAAGCTGAAAACATAAAACGAGAATCTAATAAAAAAAAAGATATTGAAAAAGTAAATGATAAAGGTAAATAATTAGAATTAAAAAATATATATGATTCAATTGAAAAAGTAATTGATCGAGTTGTTGAAGAATCAATTGATCAAAATAATGAGCAAAAAAAAAAAAAGGATATAAAATCATGATTTTTTTAGCTAGAAATGTTATACACGTTAAACACTTTTATACATCATAAATTTCAAACATTCATATTTTTATATAACTTATTGATTCATTTAATTTGGTAGAATTTTTTTCGATGTTTAAATATTAAATTAATTCATATGAAATATTTCTATAATAAAATATTTTTTAAACTTTAAATTTGTGATAAAAAAAGCTTTCTGCAATATCAATTGACTCTCAAAAACATTCATATTTCCTGCAATACCGACTGTCTTAGAAATACAGATGAATTTGTATTTAGTGTAATCTCGATTGAGTATATTACAATATTGCGTTAAAATACAAATTATTGATAACATAACAGTTTGTAATTTGCGAGTCCTTAATTAGTAGAATTCTCGCAATATTATTATAAAGTTTTACTGCTCAAAAGTGCTCAAAAGAGCGTCAAAAATACCCACTCCAGTGCAAAATCAATCAGCGCTGCAGTTGGTAGTTTTTTGAACTGTTTAACTCCGAAATTTCGGCTTCATCGACAGCTATAAATAATCATAATTCTATGCTTCAACACACTCCAAAAATCACCCTCCTTTGTCTTCCTTATTTGCCTTATATCGAGTGTAATTTAATTGTCAGTCAATTAATTAAAAAAAAAATTTAATAACAAAGTGTTGAGGTGACAATCATTTTTAATTTGTATAATTTCAGTAATTATAATTAAATTAATGACTAAATTGTGTAAAGAAAGTGACATTGAGTTTATGTGATAATTATTATAATTATTAAGCAAAAACACGTGTGAACCTGTTACTCTCGAATTTTATTTTGTGTTTATTATTATTATTATTATTTATTTTTTTTTTTTCTGTTAATTTATAAAATTACAGTTAATAAAATTGTGAAAAATCAAAAAGTTTTTCATACACATGTGTTGTTGGTGCACCATTTAATATCAATTTCGTGTTGAACTAATTATCAAAAATATGAAGGGATTGATAACGCGCCACTGGTTTTATCATAATGATTTTACAACACTAATTGAAGTCTCCATCACTGCTGAACAATATTTGAAAATTTCTCAAGGTTAGTAAAAATTCTATCTTGAGGTACATTAATTTTGATGTTTTAGCTAAACATATTTTGTTTTATTATTTTATCATCATAATTGTTCTATTCTTGTTTTTATCACAATAACCAAATGGTACAAATGATTGTTGTATGAATTACCTGTTTGTTGAAATATATTATCTGATTTTTGTGATATTTCTGATTCCATTTTTAATTTATTAATACGTGCTAAAAGATGACTTTTTTCAGCTTCAATACTTTCTAAATTTTGATTAACATTATTTGTTTTACTTGATACATGACGTTTAGCTAATTCTTCTAATGATATTGATATAACAGCTTCATTCATTCAACGTCCAGTTCAAGAACAAGATTAAATTTTTTTTTATCATTTATATTTTTTCTTATATCAAGTAAACGTAATACAATTTCATCCATTTCATACAAGTATTCTTAATGGACCAACACCATCACTATAACGATCATTACCATATAATATTTCAGTTAATATATTAACAATAACTTTTGATTTACCAGTACCAGGTGGTTCTTGTACCATACAAATTTTTGGTTTACGCTGTACAACTATTTCAGTTATTTTAACAACAGCTTCAAGTTGTTTTTTATTTAATAAATCATGTGTTTTAAGTTTATAATTTTCATAATCATTTATTATTGGTAATTTATAATTATCATGTGATGGTGAAAGTATTCTATTTAATAATGGTGATGATGGAAGATATTGTAGTGCTTGTACCATTATCATACTTGAACGTAAATAACATAATTTTCTTAAACGATGTCGTCTATTAACAGCAATATTTTTAATATCTAATAGTTTTGTTGTTATTGTATACGTTATTAATGTATGTGGTTTATCAACATTATTTGCTAAATCTTTATTATATCTTGTAAATGGTGCAATAATATTAACATGTATACCATTAACATATGCAAATAAATTACATGGTATTTTACTTGTATTATTCAATGCCATTTCAAATATTATTAAATCACCATAATCTGGATAACCACGTTTTGTTGCTTCATCTTTTGTTAGTACTGATTCAAGCATGAAAATAGATATTATTCTGTTTTGATTATATTTTTTCTTTTTTTTTTTTTTTTATACATCTGTGTGAAGGCTTTAGTGTAAAATTGATAAATAAAAAAAAAACAAATGTGTATCTAAATATGTGCTTGAATGATTTCCGGAAATTTATCAATCATTTTTTTGTTTTTCAAATCATGTTATTGAATAGTGACATTTTATAAAAT
>MKYW01000012.1:1373519-1384863 GCA_015776835.1 Aphidius ervi | reverse complement strand
AAATATTGGTGAAGCAAATATTGATCCAGCAAATATTGGTGAAGCAAATATTGATCCAGCAAATATTGGTGAAGCGATGGAGATTGGTGAAGCAATTGAAATTGGTGAGGCAGTTGTAGCTGATCGACAAAGTTCACCATTATGCAATATCAACGACATTATTGACGATTCTTTAACAATGTACCTTTTTGATCCAGAAATTATAGGAAACCAAAAAATTATATAAATTATCGTACAATAGAAAAAAAAAAAATAAAAGATTAATAAATATAATTGAGACACCACATGGACCATCTTGATAAACAATATAGTTTATTTAAATTTCAAATTAGCTAAAAGTCAATTGATTATTTATGAAGATTCCCTTGATAAATATTTTTAAAAAATAAAAAAATAAAAAAAAATCAATAGCTCACTATTTATGAAAAATATTATTCAAGTTTTTGTTGTTTTTTCATTGAGATGGTTTAGCTGGTGTCTCTTTTTAATAATTAAAAATTAATCTAATTTATCGTTCAAATATATATTTATGATGATAATAATTATTGGTTTCATCGCGTGCCTTTGTCGTACTTACTAAATGATATAGAAACAAAACAAAAGAAAATATAGTAAAAAACCAAAAAATATATAAAATAAATAGTAAAAAAAAATACAAAAAGGTACATATGCCATATAACTATAATAATACATATCATTTTGTTTTTTTTTTTTTTGTATTTTGTTTTAATTTTTTTTATACAGATAATAATTTTCTTAATTAAAAATTAATCTAATTTATCGTTTAAATATATATTTATGATGATAATAATTATTGGTTTCATCGCGTGCCTTTGTCGTACTTACTAAATGATATAGAAACAAAACAAAAGAAAATATAGTAAAAAACCAAAAAATATATAAAATAAATAGTAAAAAAAAATACAAAAAAGTACAAATGCCATATAACTATAATAATACATATCATTTTGTTTTTTTTTTTTGTATTTTGTTTTATTTTTTTTTATACAGATAATAATTTTCTTAATAATCTTTAGAATTGATAAAATTAAACATTATTATTGTCTTGAAACGAGCTTCATTGAAAAAATTTCAAAACAATAATAATAAATATTAATAATCAATAGTCTAAAAAAAAAATTAAAAAGTTAATCAATTTAAAACAATGAAAATAAAAATATAATCAAAGATTATTGAAAGTATACGTTAATATGAAAAATTGAACGTTATTTTTTTTCTTGAAAAAGGCTACATTAAAAAAGTCTAAAAACAATAATACGAAATATTGATAATTAATAATAAGAAAAAAAAAAAAGAAGTTAGTCAATTTAAAAAAATAAAAATATAATCAAAGAGTATACTTTTATATGTAAAATTGGATATTATTATTGTCTTGAAACGAGCTTTACTGAAAAAATTTCAAAACAATAATAATAAATATTAATAATCAATAATCTAAAAAAAAAAATTGAAAAGTTAGTCAATTTAAAACAATGAAAATAAAAATATAATCAAAGATTATTGAAAGTATACGTTAATATGTAAAATTAACCATTTTTTTTTTTCGAAACATGTTTTCATTATTTTTTCATTATTTTTTAATAAAAAAGTCTAACATCTAGTTAGAAATTAATATGAGAAAAAAAAAAGTCTGTAGTAATAATTAATTATTAAAAACTCACTATGTCTAATTTTTTTATTGTTATTTATATAGATTCAACAAACAATATTTTTTTCAGCTTAAAAAAAAATTTCAACCACCACCATTTTTATCCAAGTCAGTTATTATTATTTTCTATAAATTATCTATCTATCTATCTATAATATAAATAAAAATTTATAAATATCAAGTGTTATGCATCCCCAAACGATATTCATATAAAGACAAGAATTTTATATTATAATTTAAATATTTGTTTGTTATACACTCTACTTGTTGTTGTTGATGTCCGAGGAGAAACAGTAGCATTATTAACATTTCCAACTTTATCTGAATACAGTAAAAATAATAGTCTAATTAAGTAGAAAAAATATACAAAAGAACGATACATGGTTATTTATTTTTAACAAATAATAATGAATAGAATTAGTGATTCAGCTGGTACTGCTTTATCAATTTATCATACCTTTCATGATAAAGTTAAATTATAAAAACAACATTGGTGGCGTTGTAATGGACCATGTCAACATCGTGCACCTTATTTTGGTACAATTGTAATGGTACATTGACTATTTTTATCTAATGATTGTTTTGTTAATTAAGTAATTATAGATCATTATTAATGGCTATTAAATTACTATGAAATTTATCAGCTGGCAAGGTTTACTTGATTTACTTATCAGCCTAAAAATTTAGCATTAGGTTATTATTATTGAATATATATCTTTTGGCTGAATTGAGAATATTTTTACCTGAGAATGCGTTAAACAAAGCTAATATTATTATGAGTACATTACCACGTGCCTGGCTACGAGGTGAAACAATTGAAATGATTCATTAAAAATAATTGATGCTTTAAATATATATAAAAGATAATTTAAAACCTTGTTACTACTAGTAGGGTAATAGATATAAAGATAAATTTATAGTTTTTCTTTTTTAAATAAAAATAAATTCAGTACTTGTCCAAAACTAGGGATTAACTTTTTTATTATTGTTTATTTACTTTTATTTTTAATTCAAATTTTATCGAGTACAATATTATTAATTACAAACAGTTGTTATGAATACAAAAACTATTTGTCGATTATTTAATTTTCTTTTTTTTTTTTTTTAATTATTCTCAAAATATATAGGTATATCATATATAATATAAATTTTTGAAAATTGATAAGGCTTATCATAAATTTATAGAACCATAGATTGATTTTTTTTTTTTTAAATCTATGATTATTATATTTAATTAATGAACTTTCGTTTTTGATTTTTTAGAAACTCACGAAATTTGAGCTTGCCCTCTTGAATTCGTTGGGAGTTCTCTATCTCAGCAGCTGCACTGTCAAATACACGTATTTGTTTTCCGTTTATTTTTTGATACATATGCAATTCCAAATATAGCGAATCATATTGTTGTACATCTGGCATTAATTTAATTTGTTTTCGACTACCTGATATTTCTGCTGCTTTTTTGACTAATTCAGCAGTCACATTTGTGCCGTTAACATACAGCACGTCAATCCTTGGTGAATTTTCCAGAACTGTTATGACTGATTCATCAGTTATTTTATTGCTGGATGGTAAACCTAATTTTACAAAGTTTTTTAGCAATTTCATTAAAGAATCAGTGATGTTATTACATTGGCCATGAAAATTAAGAATCTTTAAATTATTCATCTTCGAAAGTGCTAATACACCATCATCGGTTACCCAGGTATTATACATTTGTAATATTACCAAGTTCTTGAAAGCATTGGCAATACTATACAATGAATTATCTTTGATTTGGCAATTCAAAGTGTACAATGATTTGATATCTATAAACGGTTGTAATTTAGGAAGATATTGTTCAAGGCCTGAAGTATAATTAACATATGTAATGTTATTGTCCTTCAGATAACGGAGTACATTTGGAGAAAGGACTACATCAGCAAGTTCCAAATTTTTCAGAGCCTTCAAGTCATGAACCACCTGCAAGAGAAATTATATATATTATAAATATATGAAGAATAAAAAAAATACATTTTGATTTTTTTTTTGTGTAATAAATATAAAGTTGTAACTTACATCTTCGATTACTACTGTAAAATCAGGGGTGCCTCTTAATTCATCCATCCAATACAAGAGACTTAAATCAGTCAATGTATTAGCAACGTTTCTCAATGAATTCATTAAAGCAACAGTGGATAACAATGGATAAGGCTTTATATTTTGAAATATAATTGTTAATGATTTTAGTTTAGATAGACATGTAAATGAATTGGCTAATATTACTTTGTTCATGTTGGTGAATCTCAAGCGAAGTGTTACGAGATTTGGACACAATTCATTGATAACTAGCACTATCTTACAATTACCATAAGCTGTCAAGTCTAATTTTGTTAAATAACGACCACATTTATTAAGCAGCGATTTTAAAAAACTGTATCCTCCATCACTTGTTGAATATTTAGCCAAACAATTTGGATACTCATCATATTGCCAATAAATTAATTCAAGTTTCTTGACTTTAAACCAAGATAAATCAAGGGCATTTTTCCACTTTTTATACTAAAATATAAAGTAAATACAAATATATTAATATTACTATTACCAAATAATTTTTAAATCAAATAAAATTGATATTGTATTGATAATATCATACCCAGTGCAAGTTTTGGTCTTTCACATGCTGGCAAATACATAAATATTTCAGCCAGCCAATTATCATTAATACAGTTAATTTTCGTATTGTTTATCCTCTTACTTATTAACACACCAATGATGTTTTTAGCCAGCAAAACATCATTTGCTAGTGTTAGTTTTTTGATACGAAAACGATCATGATTACGTACCTAAAAAAATAAATAAAATAGATTATTATTATTATTATTATTATTATTATTATTATTATTATTATTAAGAACAATAATACAATATTTAAACTACGTGCATGTTTTGACTGCAGTTATATTTTAGACTTACCTCGGCACTCTTGGCACTGAATTAATATGTTAAACCGTCAGCTGTAGTTATATACCTTATAGGCATATATTTTTTTGATGAGATTACTTTGTCTACCTCAGATAACATTCGTTTTTTTGTGGCCTCACCCAACTCGTTTACAATGAGGCATTGGTCATCCATTATAATCACTATATAGCCAAGTTTTGGTTCAATATGTTTTATATCTCAATATATTATAATGAATAAGATTAAAACTTTTAAGCTCTATGTTTCTCACCAAAAATAATTAAAGACCAGCATTGGCCACAGATTCACAAATCACATTCACTTAATGTCCTTAATGTTCTGAACTGTTCTGAAGCTTCTAAGCTCACCTGAACTCACAGATCATCTGTGATTATTAATCAATCACTGATTAATATGTCCACTCAACCAATGTTAGTTTGGGAGAAGGGGACACGGCATCAAATGTTTTTAAGGAAGAGTAGGGGAAGGCTTATCCCCTTGGCTAAACACTAACACTGGTTGAGTTTCACACGTGTTGTCAGGTGATTTTTCAGCTATGCTAGTGTTCAAAATGCGCGGTCGTGATTTTCCAAAAAAAAAAAAGAAGTCATCGTGTTTTTATTACAGATATCAAAATAAATTTTTTTTATTTTATAAATGATATAAATAATAACACAGACCAATTAGAATATTTTTAATTTATTAATAAATTAATATATTTTTTTTGTTGCTTTCAATAAATTCTAATAAAAAAAAAAACATATTTTTCAATATTAAATTCACCTGGTGATGATGGATTTTATTTATAAAAGATGAATCATAATTTACTCTTGCTCCTCGTTCACATGCCAATTGTTGTTGATATCGGAGAAAGAGGAGCAGCATTGTTATCATTTTTAACTGAATTCAAATAATATAAATTAATATAGAAATATATTTTTTTTTGTCATAAACTGCCATATTTGTCATAAATATATTATCAAAAATTTATTGATTAATTTATTTTTATAATACAAGTGAAAAACATTAGGTAAGTAACTTGATGATTAATAAATTGATAGTGTTTATTTTTAGCTGGTATTTATATTCTTCACAGTGTTTGATATCATTTATTAATTACCTTTTGAAATAATTGTTTATTATTATTTTTTTTTTATTCATATACGTGTCTTGAACAAAATTATCTTAAAAATTATTTATAACGATAAAATTATTTAACCTTGTTTTCTTAAGCTTGGAAAATCAATGAAACAATCTTTAAGATTTTCTTCAATCCACTCATAAATTTCATGATCAATGTATTATCTGGAATTACGTCTTAATATCCACCAATTTTACCTTTTCCAATAAAATTTTGGCTACTAAATGGAATTCCAGCAAGTGAATTAACCATTGGATTTTTTCGAAATTTATCAATATCCAAATGACAAGCAAGGCTCTGAATTTCTTCATCAGAATAAGTTTTATCCAAAAACTGAGCAGCTTTTTTTATCGTTCCATAGAGATTCTTGAAAAATTAAATTTAACATAATTTAAAATATTGATAGACTAAAAAATTGATAATACTAAAAATAATATATACTAAAAAAATAATTTACCTTTGCACCAGAGCTTAAAATATTTTTAAATAGACTGATGGCCAAATGAGTTTTAAGAATTCTTGGTCCAGTTATATTTTCACCTATTTCATATGAAAATTTAGGTCTATCAACAGATGCATATTTTGCTTCAGCATCTGAGTCATCATACACGTTTAATCTTAAATTAATTAAACAATATTATTAAATTAAAAATTGAAAAAATAATTATATTAATTTAATTACTTACTCAAGTTCATGTACTCGTTCTTCAAGACGTATTTTGCTAGCAGTTTCATAGTCCAAATCATTGTTTAATAACCAAATCATTTCAGATGTTACTGTTGTTCCTGATCTTGGCATTGTCATTATAACAATATCATCAGATTTCATATTAAAATTGTGAATAGCATTACCATGAAAATTCCATTTTTCCATCATCACATATTTATTTTTTCCTAATCTTAATAAAGTACCATTATGCCACTCAAATTCACTAGTTTCCAATGACATTTTCTATGTTTTTTTAATTAATATTATTAAAAATTTATTGATTAATTTATTTTTATAATACAAGTGAAAAATATTAAGTAAGTAACTGGCTGATTATTTTTTAATTTGACTTGTATTTATAATATCTTACTTTCGAAGTGTGTGATAAAATTAATCAATCATTGACATGTCACTCATATTATTATGTTGAAATTAAAGATTATCATATCAAAAGATTTTAATTGATTAAAAAAACGAAAAAAAAATAAATAATTGCATTGACAATTCAGCATGTTAATTGTAAAAAATATAATTTAATAATTAAATATACACTTGTGTTTTATCTTCAAGATTTTTATCAATTTGGTATTAGAAAAAAAAAATATCAATTTAATTTTAAATATAATTTGATAGCTCAATGATGTCAAGTAATGATAAAATAATTTAATCAACATGTATATAAATATGTGGATATCTTGAATTTAAAATATGATACAAGCTTTAAATTTTTATTGTTATATTAACAAGAGAGTATTGAATTTTTAAGATTAAAAAAAAATATACATATACTACGAAATTAAATTATCACAAATTTATAATATAAATAATATAAAAAATGACAGAAGCAATAGAATTTAGCAAATTAGAAATCGATGATGTTTCATTTTTGAGAGTTGGAAAAAATGAATATGTTGTGTTTGAACCATAGAAAAATCTGGGAGATGTTATTTATAATTTTAAATCAAAAAGTGATGATGTATTTGTAATGACACAGCCAAGATCAGGTACAACAGTGACAACTGAAATCGCATGGCTATTGATGAACAATTTTAACTATGAAAATGCTAAAAAATTACGACTTGAAGAACGAGTTTTTAAACTAGAGTAAGTAATTGAATTATTAAAATTAATAATTAATTTTAATTATCAGCTTAAAAATATAGCAAAACCTTGTTACTACTAGTAGGGTAATAGATATAAAGGTAAATTTATAGTTTTTTTTTTTTAAATAAAAATAAATTCAGTACTTGTCCAAAACCAGGGATTAACTTTTTTATTATTGGTTATTTACTTTTATTTTTTAATTCAAATTTTATCGATTACAATATTATTAATTACAAACAGTTGTTATGAATACAAAAACTATTTGTCGATTATTTAATTTTCTTTTTTTTTTTTTTATTATTTTCAAAATATACCATATATAATATAAATTTTTGAAAATTGATAAAGGTTATCATAAATTTATAGAACCATAGATTGATTTTTTTTTTTTAAATCTATGATTATTATATTAAATTAATGGTCTTTTATTTTATATTTTGGAATCTCACAACATTTGTGCTTCCCCTTTTGAACTCGTTGGGAGTCCACTATCTTCGTGAGCACTTGCACTGACAGATACAAGTTTTAGCTTTCCGTTTATTTTTTGATATGTATGCAAATCAAAATAAGGCGAATCATATTGTTGTATATCTGGCATTAATTTAATGCAGAAGATGAGACGTTGTTTTCGACTACCTGATATTTCTGCTGCTTTTTTGACTAAATTAGCAGTCACATTTGTGCCGCCAACATCCAGCACGCTCATTTTTGGTGAATTTTTAAGAACTGTTATGACTGAATCATCAGTAATTTTATTGCTAGATGGTAAACCTAATTTTATCAAGTTTTTTAGCAATTTGATTGAAGAATCAGTGATGTTATTACATTGGCCATGAAAATTAAGAATCTTCAAATTATTCATTTTTGAAAGTGCTAATACACCATCATCGGTTAACCAGGTACTAAGTATTTGTAATGATACCAAGTTCTTGAAAGCATTGGCAAAACTATACAATGAATTATCTTTGATTAGGTATTCTGAAATTTTCAATAACTTGACATCTATAAACGGTTGTAATTTAGGAAGATGTTGTAGAAGGACCGAAGTATAGTTAACATATGTAATGTTATTGTCCTTCAGATAACGGAGTACATTTGGAGAAATGGCTACACCAGCAAGTTCCAAATTTTTCAGAGCCTTCAAGTCATGAAGCACCTGCAAGAGAAATAATATATATTATAAATATATGAAGAATAAAAAAAATACTTTTTATTTAATTTTTTTTTTTTGTGTAATAATTATAAAGTTGTAACTTACATCATTGATTGCTTTTGTAAAATCAAGGGTGCCTCTTAATTCATCCATCCAATACAAGAGACTTAAATCAGTCAATGTATTAGCAACGTTTCTCAATGAATTGATTAAATCAACAGTACATAACAATGGATAAGGCTTTATATTTTGAAATATAATTGTTAATGATTTTAGTTTGGATAGTTGTGTAAATGAATTGGCTAATATTACTTTGTCCATGTTGGTGAATCTCAAGCGAAGTGTTACGAGATTTGGACACAATTCATTGATAACTGGCACTATGTTACATTTACCATAAGCTGTCAAGTCTAATTTTGTTAAATAATGACCACATTTATTAAGCAGTGACTTTATAAGACAGAATCCTCCATCACTTGTTGAATATTTAGCCAAACAATTTGGATACTCATCATATCGCCAATAAATTAATTCAAGTTTTTTGACATTATACCAAGTATTATCAAGGGCTCCTTTCCATTTTTTGCATACTAAAAAAATAAATAAAATACAAATATATTAATTATCAATTACTAAATAATTTTTAAATCAAATAAAATTGATATTGCATTTATAATATCATACCCAATGCAAGTTTTGGTCTTTCACATATTGGCACATACGTGAATATTTTAGCCAAGCAATTATTATCAAGACAGTAAATTCCCTTATTGTTTATCTTTTCACATTTTTTATCTACCACATAAGCGATGTTGTCAGCCATAATACTATCTGGTGTTAATTTTTTGACATGAAAAAGATTACGTTCTAAGAACTAAAAAAAATATAAATAATAAATTATTATTATTATTAAGAACATTAATGCAATATTTAAACTACGTGCATGTTTTTACTGCAGTTATATTTTAGACTAACCCCATCACTGTTGGTACTGAGTAGATACGTTACACCCTTAGCTGTAGTTATATACATATATTTTTTTGATGAGATTCCTTTGTCTACCTTACATAACCTTCGTTTTTTTGTGACCTCGCCCAACTCGTTCATAATGAGGCATTGGCCATCCATTATAATCACCAAGTTTTTGTTCAATATGTTTTTATCTTAATAGTTAATATATATATTTATTATAAAGAAAAGCCACAGATTCACATTCACTTAATGTCACTTAATGTTCTGGAACTCACTGGATTTCACAGATAGCCCAGATTGCACAGATCATCTGCAAAATGCAAACTGCAATGGCCACGAATCACGATGGTCGATGGAATGAGGAGCAATGAGGACTGTGGAGGGAGAAAATATAGTATATTGGGGGGAATCAGGGGCAATCAGTACAGGGGAAATGGTGGGAAATGGCGGTATGTTTGAGGTCGGTAAAAAAGATGTCAAATTAGTACGGAAGCTGGGTGGGGACATACATGCACGCTTAATTTTTTTTTTAAATAAACGAACCATAGGGCTTTGTCCCTAGTGTTCATTAAATAAAAAAAATAAAAAAAAAAAATTTAAAATAAACACTGTACGAACTCAAACTACACGAAATCAAAAAAATAAAATTTATTATTTATTTATTTATTATTCGCTAGGTTTACTCAACCTAACCCGATAATTTTATTTATTTTGCGCGTAAGTTGTCGCTATATTCACGTCTCTCCCCCAAAAAGCAGCAAGAGAAAAAAAAAAAAAAAAAACGTTGAAAAACATTTTCTGTGTATCTCTCACGAGGTTGTAACAAAGTTTTAATTATTTCTGTCAAGTAAATAAATGCCAATAGCAGCTAATAAATAATTCAAACATATTTTTAATAAAATTAAAAATAAACTAAAGTATTAAATGTATCTTTAAATAATAA
Source organism: Aphidius ervi (assembly GCA_015776835.1). NCBI lineage: Eukaryota > Metazoa > Arthropoda > Insecta > Hymenoptera > Braconidae > Aphidius > Aphidius ervi. Next base: position 1,374,232 of record MKYW01000012.1, on the reverse strand, counting down.
ATATTGGCATAATATCATCAAATCCGGTCACGAAAGAGAGAGAAGAGAGTGTGTGTGAGAGAGAGAGAGGAAAAAAAAAAAGTTGATATTTGTGTGTGTAAAATAAGTGAGGAAAAAAATCACATTTGTTGGATCGACTTTGATCATAAAACTAACACTTGAGAATGGAAAGTGATGCAGCATCAAAAAATATTAATAATAAGTTAATTAAATTTAACCATAGAAAGTTTATTAATTAGGAATGGTATCGCCATCAAAAATTCAACAATTAAAGGATAAAAAAGCCTTGTCAAAAGATTCAACAAAAGAACGTAATTCTCGTACGTCATAATCATATTTATATTAAAAAAAAAATATATATACACATATTTTAAAAAAATATAAAATTAATTAATTAATATTATTATTATTATTATTATTATTTTAAATTATTAATTAATTTTTTTATTTACAGATATTCGTTTGACAAAAGGTGACAAACCATTATTAAAAAAAAGTTTTTATTTAGATGTTAAAAATCATGGATTATCAAACAAGCTAGAAAATAAAATTAAAAATTTTGGTGGGGTAAGTTGTATAAACAATAATTATATATAAAAAAAATTAATTAAAAAAATAATAATAATAATTAATTGTTTAAACATTGAGCAATAAAAACAATTAAAATTCATTTTTTCCCGCCAAATTATTTTTTACTCATTTTTTTTTTTTTT
>MKYW01000012.1:1355654-1367025 GCA_015776835.1 Aphidius ervi | reverse complement strand
AAAAAGAAAATGTTAAATGCTTATGGGATTGAAGACTGCAAAAGCTTTATGATTAATTTTGATTTGTTGTTTTTTTTTAAATTTCTTTTGTTTGAGATGATTTTTTTTTTAATGTTAATTTTTTATTTTTTGTCCATTGGATAATGATTAATAAATAAATGAAGATTGAAGGATAAAAATGTTTAATACAAATTATTTATTATGTTACAAATTTATGATATTTATTCCAAGTTTTCTCTTTTTAAAAATGCTTTTTTAAGCTCCAACATTTTGTTACGTTTTTTTGTTTGTTCATTTGATTGTTTTGATTTTAATAATTTTTCTTGTTGTTCAATTGAGTGATCTTTGTTTAATTCATTGTCTAATTTTGTTATAAGTATTTCACGTGCTATTTTTTGATTTTGTGTTACACTTCTTTGTTGATGACATTTAACAACAATACCAGTTGGTTTGTGTTTTAATACAACAGCATTGTATGTTCTATTGGTTGCTTGTCCACCTGGACCACTACCACGAACAAATTGTTCTTCTAAATCAGCTTCATTTAGTTTTGGTACTTTTGAATAATCAATTAATTTTTTTATTGACTTGTAACGTATTTGTATGTAACATTGATAACGACTAAACATTTTTCTTTTTTTTTTTTGTTTGTTTTTCTAACCTAAATTACTCTTTGATTTTTCAAAAATTGTTGACCTTTCTGAAATAAAAATAAATGGATATTTAGTTTATTTATTTGCTTGTAAATATAATTATAAATAATTACCTCAAGTTGAAATTTAATATCTTTTGGATTATCAAGTTCTAAATTATCATAAAAATGACTTTTAATTCTAAAACGTAAATATTTTTTGTCTGTTAATTTAACGTTATTAGAATATCTCAATAAATCTTTGTACAATTTTAATACTTGATTACGCATTTTTAATGATTATTTATCATAACAAATTATTGTTACAATTTGCAATTAATTATTAAATTATTTTTAATCAGTAATCCACAGCAATCAACACACGTTTTTTTTTTTTTTTTTTTTGAGGCTTCAGAGGCACCAAGTGGATTATTTGATAACTATTTACACATACACATTGACAAAGTGCAATTGATAAGTGCAATTCAGTGCAATTTATAATGGACAAAGTGCAATAATATGCAACCAAAAATACTAGAGACCAGGTGCTGACTGGTCTTATTAATCTTTTAACAAATTTTATTTTTTGGAGTTTAAATTAAATTAAATAAAGGGACAATAAAAACAAAAATAAAATACAAATTTTAAGGCGGTTTTTATATATATGAATTGTCGCTGGGTTCTTTGCTATCTTTGGTCGGTTTCATCATCATAAATTTCGCGTGATATAATTATAATTTGCAATGACGAAATCATATAAAAATATGAAACCAGCTGTCTCACGTGTACATTGCAAAATTATAAAAATAAAAATTGACGTGTTAAATTCAACTATTTAACAATAATTAAACAATAGCCATTATTAAAATTAATATAATAGTAAAATTGAGCAATTTTAAAGTTATGTAAAACATAATTATTCGATAAATTTATTCATAAAAATGAATAAAAATAGAACGTTTAAAGTTCAAAGAAAAAAAAATAAAATTTAACAGTGAATTATTTTTTATATATTTTTAGAAAATATATATTATAAATTTTTTTTGTGTAAAAATATAACTACTGTATTATTTTAAAAAAAATTTAAAATGTTCAAATTGATTGGACGAAATATTAGGTCAATGACCTTGAGATATAAACATAGCGATTTAAAAATGAATCGTGAATTTAAGGAGATTGAAATTAAAGTACCATGGGGCAAAATATCAGGTAAGAAAAAAATGATTATTATTAATCGAATTATTTTAATGAAAAAAAAAAAATATATGATACAGGTAAATTATGGGGTCCAGAAAATGTACCACCAATTCTGGCAATTCATGGTTGGCAAGATAATGCTGGTTCATTTGATCCACTTGCTGAATGTCTACCAGAAAATATATCACTTTTGGCAATTGATTTACCAGGACATGGTTACTCCAGTTGGATCCCCAAAGGAATGCCATATTCACCAATTATTTATTTACAAACAATTGAACGTGTTAAAAAATATTATGGCATAGATAAAATTGGACTGATTGGTCATTCACTTGGTGGAATGGTGACATTCAATTACACATCATTATATCCAGAGAATGTTAAATATGTCGTTGCATTTGATTATTTTAAATATCCATCATTCAATCCAGATCGACATTTTTCACTATTTACCAAAGAATTTGATGAATTTTTTAAGATGGAAAATTGGAGTGATGATAAATTACCACCTTCATACACTGAAACAGATGCTATTTCTAGATGGATTGCATCAACAAATAAATCATTAGATGAAAATATGTGTAAAATATTGATGACACGTGGTGTCACTAAAATTCCTGATAATGGAAATGTTTATTTTCATCGAGATCCAAGAGTTAAATTATTTTTAGCAAATGTTGGATTATCACATGAACAATTACGACATATGGCTGCTAGAATTACTTGTCCTTATATGATTATTAAAGGTGAACAATCAAGATATAATGAAAGACGAGAATTTTATTATGATTTATTAAAAGTCATTGAAAATTATTCGAGTGATTTTAAATTTTATACTTGTATTGGTACACATCATTTTCATATGTCGTCACCAAGAACTGTTGCTGATTTTATTACACCATTTTTAAATAAATACAATTGATTATTTATTTATTTAAATTAATAGATAAAAAAAAAATCAAAATTAGTCAATTTTTATCTTAATTATTTGAATAATTTATTTTAATTTATTTAGAATTTTATTAAATGATAAGAAAAAAAAAAGAGAATAACAATTTTTTAAAATTATATATTAAAAAAAAATGTATTATTGCTAAATTTTATTTGTTATTATATTTATTATTTTTTTTAAACAAAATTTATTTTATTGACATTCAAAAACCTACAAATTTCAGATGAAATATATGACCTTTTTTTTAATTATTTATTAAGAAAAAAAAATGTATTTATTGTTAATAAATAATAAAAATATAAAATTAATATTAAAAATTCTCTGGTTGACCTTTCAGTATGTCGATATTACATTGACCAAATTTTGTAAGATCCCCACCGGTCGTTACAAACAAGCGTTGACAAAATTGGAGAAAATATGAATGCCCTATAGGTGCCTTATCTACAATTTTATTTCATCTAACAAGAAATCATTCTCATTTTTAGTAGGAACCAAACAACTTCTTAAAATAATCCTCATTCGATTTCTGATTCCTTGTGCGATCAGTCCAAAAATTTAACAGTGAATTTGTTATTATTATTTTTTCAATATATTATAAATTTTGCTAATAATAAATAATTGTGAATAATAAATTAATTGTATTATTGAAAAAAAAAATTTTTTAAATGTTGAAATTAATCGGACAAAATATTAGGTCAATGACCTTGAGATATATACATAGCGATTTAAAAAAAAATCGTGAATTTAAGGAGATTGAAATTAAAGTACCATGGGGTAAAATATCAGGTAAGAAAAAAATTGATTATAATTAATTGAATTATTTTGATGAAAAAAAAAAAATATGATACAGGTAAATTATGGGGTCCAGAAAATGTACCACCAATTCTGGCAATTCACGGTTGGCAAGATAATGCTGGTTCATTTGATCCACTTGCTGAATATTTACTCGATCAGTGTGTTAAACAAATAATTTAAAAGAAAAAAAAAACAATACATTATTATCATCAAACTACGTTTATATTTATCTCAATTAAAAAACAACAAAAATTAAATTTCGATTACTACTTATTTCGAAATTTTAAAACACAATTATTTCGAAATTTTATTTTCATTTTTTTTTTTCCATAATATACAAACAAGTGTTTTAATCATCAATCAATCAATCAATTTTTTTTTTTTTTAATTTAAGCTGTTTATAAATTATTTCATAAATTAAAAAAAAAAAAAAAAAATACAAGTGCGCGTATCATTTATTCGCGTCTGCGCTTTTAATCCAACAAAATTTTTTAATTTTTTTTTTTCGTGACACGTGTGTGTGTGTGTGCTAAACATACATATAAAATTATAAATTTTTCAAGTTTAATACTTAATACATTCGAAGCTTGATTAAAAATTGAATAAAAAAAAAAATATAATTAAAAATAAATTAATAAAAAAATCAAGTGAATTATATTAAAAAGTCATAACACGAACTTTGTACATCATAATCATTTTCGATCGAAAAACAAATTCATTTTTTTTTCAAGCTTTTTAGCTTATAATTAATATAAATAAAATTATGTTTTATTCTGATTCGGGACCATAGCTTAATAAACTTGTTCATTAACAATACACCACATATATTATTATAAAAAAACAAAAAGTTATAATAATTATTAATTTATTCATCTGTGACTAGGTACAAATTTTAGAGGTTAACTACATCTTGGCTAACAAATAAATTTGTTAATTTTAATTTGTCAACATTTCGTAGCTATTCCATATTGACATTTGTGAGTCGTAAAATTATCATCAAAATAATCTTTATAATATAAACCAATTTATCAATAAATCAACAATAAAATAGTTGTTGTTTTTTGTTATTTTAAAAATGAGTGATATTAAAAGTTCTGATATGCATTATACACCACCAACATCAGATACCATTCAAACAAAACCATTTCCAGTTAGAGGTAATTATTTTATAGCTAATAATTCTAATAATAAATTAATTAATAATAATTTTAATGTTAAAATTAATAGGTGAACGTTCAAATTCAGTAAACAAACCTCATGTTATTGCTATGGTTGGTTTACCAGCACGTGGAAAAACTTATATATCTAAAAAATTATGTAGATATTTAAATTGGATTGGTATTAATACAAAAGTATTTAATCTTGGTGAATATAGAAGACATGCAACAACAGCATATAAATGTCATGATTTTTTTCGTCCTGATAATATTAAAGCAATGGCTATTAGAACACAATGTGCTGTTGATGCATTAAATGATGTATGTCAATGGCTTGAAAGTGGTGAAGGTGAAGTTGCTGTATTTGATGCAACAAATTCAACAATTGAACGTCGACAAATGATACATGATATTGTTGTTAAAAAAATGGGTTTTAAATTATTTTTTGTTGAATCAGTATGTGATGATCCAGAAATTGTTGAACAAAATATTATGGAGGTAATTTATTTATAATATAATATAAATACAAGGTTAAATGTAACAAATAAGATTATAAATAATCAATAAACCTTGATAATAATTGTTATTATTTATTTATTTGAATTAAAGGTTAAAGTATCAAGTCCAGACTATGCAACAATGAATAAAGAAGAAGTATTAGCTGATTTTATGTTACGTATTGAGCATTATCAAGAAAAATATCAACCACTTGATGAACGTAAAGAATCAATATTGTCATTTATGAAAATATATAATACTGGTGAAAAAGTACTTGTATTTAAACATGAAGGACATATACAAAGTAGAATTGTTTATTATTTAATGAATATTCATATTGTACCAAGAACAATATATTTAACAAGACATGGTGAAAGTCATATGAATCTTGATGGTAGAATTGGTGGTGATTCTGATTTAAGTGAACGTGGTAAATTATATGGTAAAGCATTATCTGAATTTATTGAAGAACAAGATATTCAAGGTTTACGTGTATGGACTAGTTGGCTTAAAAGAACAATTCAAACAGCTGCTGATGTTAATGCACCACAAGAAAGGTGGAAGGCATTAAATGAAATTGATGCTGTATGTATTAATTTATTTATCAATTAATTTACAATGTATTATTTAAATTGATTTATATAATGCAATTATTTATTTATCAATAGGGAATTTGTGAAGAAATGACGTATCAAGAAATATCAAATAAATATCCAACTGATTTTGCAGCAAGAGATCAAAATAAATTTTCATATCGTTATCCAAGAGGTGAAAGTTATGAAGATTTAGTTGCACGTCTTGAGCCAGTTATTATGGAACTTGAAAGACAAGGAAATGTACTTGTTGTAACACATCAAGCTGTTTTAAGATGTCTTTTAGCTTATTTTCTTGATAAAAGTGCTGGTAAGATTTTACACTCAAATATACAAGCTTTAATTAATTTAATACATGTTTATTTTATTTTATTTTTATAAATATTATTACAGATGAATTACCATATTTACAAGTACCACTTCATACAATTATTAAATTAACACCAGTTGCATATGGTTGTAAAATGGAAAGAATTCGTTTACCAATTGATGCTGTGGATACACATCGACCAAAACCAAAGGTAGAAGCTAAAAATAATGCAATTGTAAATGACATTTAGTTTTTACTAATGAAGAAAAAAAAAAANATATTTTTTCTAAATAATTTTTTTTTTCTTTTTATACATTTATTTATTGAATTTCTCTCCTTTTTTTATATTGAATTTTTTTCAATGCATTTATTTAATTATTTTATAACAAACCTTTATTACAAAATTACAATAATTTATTTTTTTCTACTGCTTGTTATTTTATTGCGAATAATTTTTCAAACTAAATTATATTTTTTTTAACTTATTTGCATTTGTCAATGCTTGTTGCATGTATTGAATAATTTTTTGTTTTGTTTTTTCTTTTTTTTTTTACAATAAATAATAGTAATAATAATAGTAAAAAATAAAAAAAATAAAAGCATTATTTATCATTATTCTGTGTGTAGTTGTTTTTTAACAAAATAAAATATAAAAAAAGCCAATAAAATGCTGATAAATAATAACAATACAAGTCGTATGATTTAAGAAGCAAAAAAAATGTTTATTATATAATTTAAATAGCCTTGATTTTATTATTAATATTATTCAGTTTTATTTTAGTACAAAATTTTTTTTTTATTTGTCTTTATCAATTAATCATTCAATGAGTAATGTATAGATAATAAATTTTATTTGTATATATTTTTTTTTTTAAATATTGATTATAAAATAAAAATATTATTTTTTTTTTTTTAATTCAATTACAGATACCTGGATATTTGGATCAACGATTCAGAAGCAAAGAAAACAATCTTCACACATGATAGTTATACTTTTTGTTAAATTTTTTTCATCAAATATTTTCGTAATTATTTTTTTATTATTTTATTTTCTGCTTATTGCTGTCATCATTGTCTTGATTTTTATTTTCCATCGATGGATATAATTTATCAATANTTTTTTTTTTTTATCATTTGCATTAGTGCCAATATACTATTATTTTTTATTGAAAAAAAAACAATTATTTTTCATCATTATTTCAAGATAAAATATAGATAAATAATATGACCGAATAATAAACATTTTTATTTAAATAATTGAAAAAAAATTTAGATGATGAATGAAAATAAGCAAATAAATGTGATAAAAGTGTTCAAGAACGGTTGTTGTTGTTAATCATCTACACTCGAAATTAATAATAATTTCTTTTTCAAATTAAATTAACTAAATACTTTACCTGTTTAAATAATAATTCTAATCTTTATAAATATATTTGAGTAATAATTATCCATAGTGCAAAACAAAAATAAAAAAAACTTTTTAAATTACAAAGACATTATTCTCGAAAAAGAAAAATACTAAAAATACACTTGATAAATATGAAAATAATAATATTTAATTAATTAATTATCAAAATACTTCCATAATAATTATGTAAAATTTTGAAATTAAATTAAAATTATTCAAATATACATGTGTTTTTGATAATAAAAAATTATCTATATGTATATTAATTTAATAAATTTATTAACAATATATATTTCCATAATTATTATTTATTTTTAATTGGAAAATTTTTATTAAATATGCACCATTAAAGCTGAATAACACTAATGAATTTTCTTGAAAGTAAAATTGTTTAAAAAATTTTTGAAATAATCGAATACGTGTTTTATGAGAAATAAATTGTTTTTTTTTTTTAACATGAAAATTGAACAACTGATGTAACATTGAATGTAATTTGGTTTTTACTTTGTGACAATAAATAAAAAATTAAATCAAGAAATCATTTTAATATCTATATGGAAAACGTAAATGAATTATTAATTTTTTCAAATGAAAATAAACAAGTCCGGGTATTTTAATCTTTTATCGAAAAATATTTTAGAATTGACTTTTTATTTTTTAGATTATTATTTATTTATTTATTTATTTATTCATTATTGTTTTTTGATATTTAGTTTATTGAATTAATTGATGATTTTTGTTTATTGATACATTTAAAATATCTTGTTTTTCAGAGTTGGAAAATTAATATGACAATCTTTGAGATTTTCATTAATCCATTCGTCAATTTCTTTATCAATTTCATCTGATATGACATCTTTGTATCCTCCAATTTTACCTTGACCAATGAAACATGATTTGATAGTTGGCAAACCAGCAATTGTATTAACCATTGGATTATTTCGAAATTTATCAATATCCAAATGACAAACAAGACTCTGAATTTCTTCCTCCGAATATATTTTATTCAAAAAATGTGATACTTTTTTAATAGTTTCATAAAGATTCTAAAAAATAAAATAAATCAACATTTGTATTTATTTTTTATTTATTTTTACAACTCACCAATCTAATATCTTCATAAAATAAAAATAAAACATTTTTATTATTTCGCAAATTCCAGCCTTCTTTTACATGTGGCCAATATGGTCCAAGACTAACTATAAAAAAAAATTTTTATACTTAGCTTTTAATTACAATAACATAAATTTTAGTTTGTCAATTCTATTTATTATTTTTATTGACTTACTTTCATTTTTTTTTGTAAGATTCCAAAATTCTTCAAATGGAAAACTTCGAAGTTCTTTACCACCATATTTTAAAAAACGCCACCATGAAACAAGTTGATCTTTTGGATCTCGTGCGATATAAATTATCTATAAAAATTAAATAATCAAAATTTTATCATCGAATAGAAAAAAAAAAAAAAATTATCATTGATAAATCATTTTTAGAAATAAGCAAATATTGCTAATATAATAATTTTACCTTTGCACCAGAATTTAAAATATTTTTATGTAAACTAAATGCCAGATGAGTTTTAATAATTCTTGGTCCAGTAATATTTCCATGTATTTCATAATAATTTTTAATACTTTTACATTCAACAGATGAAAATATTGTTGGATTATTTACATTTCGAATTGCAACTTTTGGTCCAGACCAACTGTTTTCATTCAGACCCAATCTAAAATTAATATCATTAAAATTATTATTAAATCTAATCAAAAATACAAAATTAATTTAAATAATTTAATTACTTACTCTAGCTCAAAAACTCGTTCTTCAAGTCGTATTTTATTAGCATTTTCATAGTCCAAATTGTTCATCAACAGCCATGCCATTTCAGTTGTCACTGTTGTACCTGATCTTGGCTGTGTCATTACAAATACATCATCACTTTTTGATTTAAAATTACAAATAACATCCCCCTGTTCTTTCCATGGGTCACGCACTACATATTTATTTTTTCCAACTCTCAAAAAGTTATAATCTTTGCCCTTGAATTCGCTATAATCTAATACTTCTGTCATATTTTTATTTTTTATATCATTTATATTATAAATTTGTAATATATTTTATTTTACAGTATTATTTTATATAACTCGTAGTTATTGAATACTGTCTTGTTATTTTAACAGAAAAAATTTTCAAGATTTTATTATGTTTAAAATTCAAGATGTTTACATATTTATACATGTTGATTAAATTATTTTATCATTCCAGTGCTCAACATCAAGGATTTATCATTATTAATCTACTGACATATCAATTGTTTTATCGAAAAAGTTTCAAATAAAAATAAACAAGTCAAGTATTTTAATCTCTCATCAAAAAAATATCTTAATACCTATTGGTTTGTTATTTGCTGAATTGGTTTTATTAACATGACAATTTACACATTTCATATTGATTATATACAAATTATTTGAATAATGATCATATAATATTAATATTATTAATATCAATAAACATTTTATTTTTTATTTTTCAAATTAATTAAATTGATTAATGATTTCTGTTTATTGATACATTTAGAATATCTTGTTTTTTAAAGTTGGAAAATTAATATCACAATCTTTGAGATTTTCATTAATCCATTCGTCAATTTCTTTGTCAATTTCATCTGATATGACATCTTTGTATCCTCCAATTTTACCTTGACCAATGAAACATGATTTGATAGTTGGCGAACCAGCAAGTGAATTAACCATTGGATTTTTTCGAAATTTATCAATATCCAAATGACTAGCAAGACTCTGAATTTCTTCATCCGAATATGTTTTATCCAAAAAATGTGAAACTTTTTTAATAGTTTCAAAAAGATTCTACAAAATAAAATTAATCAACATTTGTATTTATTTTTTATTTATTTTTCCAACTCACCAATCTAATATCTTCATAAAATAAAAATAAAACATTTTTATTATTTCTCAAATTCCAGCCCTCTTTTACATGTGGCCAATATGGTCCAAGACTAACTATAAAAAAAAATTTTTAATCTCAGCTTTCAATTACAATAACATAAATTTGATTTTCTAAGTTTTTATATATTATTCTTAATAACTTACTTTCATTTTTTTTTGTAAGATTCCAAAATTCTTCAAATTTCCGAATTGGCCGATAAGCATTATTTAAATAACGCCACCACGAAACTAGACGATCTTTTGGATCTCGTGCAATATAAATTGTCTATAAAAATTTAATTATTATATATAAAATAAATAAATTATCACTGATAAATTATTTTAAGTAAAATAATTGAATTTCAATTATACTGTTGTCTTATTTATTATTTTTTTTACCTTTGCACCAGAACATAAAATATCTTTATGTAAACTAAATGCCAAATGAGTTTTTATAACTCTTGGTCCAGTTATGTTTGCATGTGCATTATAATCAGGGTCGCAAAGTTCGGTCAAATTTCGGGGCGCTTTCATTTTGTGAGTATACCGGTGTAAATAAAACAAATGATATACTACCAATACGTCAAATGGGTATGTTTGTACGTACGGGTACTGTACTCGTTTGTTTATTTTGAAAATATGGAGGTTGTTGTTGTTAGGTTTAAAGTCAGACCGTAGACGGTCTACTAAAATTGTAGATACAAATTTTAAAAATTTAAATAATTAACCACATAAAAATTGCATCGTATACGGTGTACGTCATTGGACATTAAACCGTGTGCGGTATATGAACTGTATACGGTTTACTGATTATTGCAAATACAAATTTTTTTAGTTTAAATATTTGACTGCATACGAATCATACCGTGTGCGGTGTACATCATT
>MKYW01000012.1:1323602-1355093 GCA_015776835.1 Aphidius ervi | reverse complement strand
TACGGTCTGATTTTTAACCTAACAACAACAACCTCCATATTTTCAAAATAAACAAACGAGTACAGTACCCGTACGTACAAACATACCCATTTGACGTATTGGTACTATATCATTTGTTTTATTTACACCGGTATACTCACAAAATGAAAGCGCCCCGAAAATTGACCGAACTTTGCGACCCTGATTATAATAATTCTCAATATTTCCACATTTAACAGATGAAAATATTGTTGGATCATTTTCATTTCGAATTGCAACTGTTGCTTCAGACCATCTATGTTCATACAAACCCAATCTATAAAATTAATATCATTAAAATGTAATTAAAAATACAAATTTAATTTAAATAATTTAATTACTTACTCTAGCTCAAAAACTCGCTCTTCAAGACGTAATTTTTTAGCATTTTTATAGTCCAAATTGTTCATCAATAGCCATACCATTTCACTTGTCACTGTTGTACCTGATCTTGGCTGTGTCATTACAAATACATCATCACTTTTTGATTTAAAATTATAAATAACATTCCCCAAATTTTTCCATGGTTCACGCAATACATATTCATTTTTTCCAACTCTCAAAAATGAAACATCATCGATTTTGTATTCGCTAAATTTTATAGCTTCTGTCATTTTTTAAATTACTTATATTATAAATTCGGGAAAAGTTAATTTAGTAAATTATTTTTTTTTTTAACACGTAAAAATTCAATACTCTTTTGATAATAATTTAAGAAATTGACATGTTTATATACATGTTGATTAAATTATTTTATCATTACAGTACTTGACATCATTGAGGTATCAAATTATATTCAAAGTTTAAATTATATTTCAATTCTCGTTTGTACCAAATTGATGAAAATCTTGAAGATAAAACACAAGTGCATATATTATTAAATCATATTTTTTACAATTAACATGCTGAAGTTTTGATGCATTTATTTATTTTTTTTTTTCGTTTTTTTAATCAATTAAAATCTTTTGATATGATAATCTTTAATTTCAAAATAATCATATGAGTGATATGTCAATGTTGCCTTTGTGTGATTTTAAATAGATTAATAATGATTGATTAATTTTATCACACACCTTGAAAATTAGATAATTTAATAAACGATTATAATTATTTTTAATTTAAAATTATAAATACAAGCCAAATTAAAAAATACTTAAAATATATTAATCCTCAAGTTAGTAAATTAAAGCTTTTAAGTTTTATTATAAAATCAAATATATTTATAAAATTAATTCTTCAATAAAGTGTATATTAATTAGTAAGTTATTGACATCATTATTAAATTATATATTTTTCAATCAACATGCTGTTATATTGACTAATTTTTATTCCATTTGTTTTTTTAGTTATTATATTTATTTATATTTCAAGTCCACTCAATCATATAAATGTCATGTTAATGACACTTTTTTATAAGTGATTGATCAATCATATCAAACACTGTGAAGAATATAAATACAAGCTAAAAATAAACACTATCAATTCATTAATCATCCAGTTACTTACCTAATGTTTTTCACTTGTATTATAAAAATAAAATAATCAATAAATTTTTAATAATATATAAATTAAAAAAACATAAAAAATATGTCATTGGAAACTAGCGAAGTTGAGTGGCATAATGGTACTTTATTAAGATTAGGAAAAAATAAATATGTGATGCTTGAAAAATGGAATTTTCATGGTAATGCTATTCACAATTTTAATATGAAATCTGATGATATTGTTATAATGACAATGCCAAGATCAGGAACAACTGTAACATCTGAAATGATTTGGTTATTAAACAATGATTTGGACTATGAAACTGCTAATAAAATACGACTTGAAAAACGAGTTCATGAGCTTGAGTAAGTAATTAAATTAATATAATTAATTTTTCAATTTTTAATTTAATAATAGGTGTATTATTTCACGGTGGATTTTCTGGTGGATTTCCACCTCCACTAAAGTGAAGATGTCCCTTCTTTTTTTTACTCCTTCTTTGAGAGTTTGAGTGAAGGGGAGCTCAAACGCTCAAAGAAGGGGTAAAAAAAAGAAGGGAGGTGGAAAGTGGAGGTAGAAATCCGCCAGAAGATCCGCCACGAAAGAATACACCTGCCGCCATTTCCCCTGATTTTCCCCAATATGCCATCTTTTCTCCCTCCTCATTCCATCGTGGCCATGTGGATTGTGGACATTGGGGATGTGAGTCCTAGAACATAAACATTCCATATTTCCATCGTGGCCATTGCAGATGATCTGTGCAATCTGGGCAATTAATCCAGTGCAATCCAGGCAATCTGTGAAATCCAGTGAGTTCCAGAACATTAAGTGAATGTGAATCTGTGGCTAATGCTAGTTTTTTGATTATTTTTGCAAAATCTTAATCTTTTTTTATATAATAAATATATATATTATATATTATGATAAAAACATATTGAACAAAAACTTGTTGATTATAATGGATTATAACAAGTTGGGTGAGGTCACGAAAAAACGATTGTTATCTAGGACAGACAAAGCAATCTCATCAGAAAAAAATATGTCTATAAGGTATACATATATGCCTATAACTATAGCTGAAGGTATAACATATCAATTCAATGCCAAGAGTGCCGAGGTTAGTCTAAAATATAACTGCAGTCAAAACATGCACGTAGTTTAAATATTGTATTGTTGCTCTTAATAATAATAATAATAATGATAATAATAAATTATTATTAATAATCTATTTTATTTATTTTTTTAGGTACGTAATCATGATGGTTTTTCTGTCGAAAAACTAACACTACCAAATGATGTTTTTCTGGCTAAAAACATCGTTGGTGTGTTAATACCTGAGAGCATAAACAATGATAATTGCCTGGCTGAAATATTTATGTATTTGCCAGCATGTGAAAGACCAAAACTTGCACTGGGTATGATATTAAAAATACAATATTAATTTTATTTGATTCAAAAATTATTTATTAATCGATAATTAATATATGTGTATCTTATTATATTTTTTAGTATGCAAGAAATGGAAAAATGCTCTTGATTATTCTTGGTATGATGTCAAAAAACTTGAATTAATTTATTGGCGATATGATGAGTATCCAAATTGTTTGGCTAAATATTCAACAAGTGATGGAGGATTCTGTCTTATAAAGTCACTGCTTAATAAATGTGGTCGTTATCTAACCAAGTTAGACTTAACAGCTTATGGTAATTGTAACATAGTGCCAGTTATTAATTATTATTGTCCACTCCTCGTAACACTTCGCTTAAGATTCACCAACATGGACAAAGTAATATTAGCCAATTCATTTACACGTCTATCTAAACTAAAATCATTAACAATTATATTTCAAAATATAAAGCCTTATCCATTGTTATCCACTGTTGCTTTAATGAATTCATTGAGAAACGTTGCTAATACATTGACTGATTTAAGTCTCTTGTATTGGATGGATGAATTAAGAGGCACCCCTGATTTTACAGTAGTAATTGAAGATGTAAGTTACAACTTTATATTTATTACACAAAAAAAAAATCAAAATGTATTTTTTTTATTCTTCATATATTTATAATATATATAATTTCTCTTGCAGGTGGTTCATGACTTGAAGGCTCTGAAAAATTTGGAACTTGCTGATGTAGTCCTTTCTCCAAATGTACTCCGTTATCTGAAGGACAATAACATTACATATGTTAATTATACTTCAGGCCTTGAACAATATCTTCCTAAATTACAACCGTTTATAGATATCAAATCATTGTACACTTTGAATTGCCAAATCAAAGATAATTCATTGTATAGTATTGCCAATGCTTTCAAGAACTTGGTAATATTACAAATGTATAATACCTGGGTAACCGATGATGGTGTATTAGCACTTTCGAAGATGAATAATTTAAAGATTCTTAATTTTCATGGCCAATGTAATAACATCACTGATTCTTTAATGAAATTGCTAAAAAACTTTGTAAAATTAGGTTTACCATCCAGCAATAAAATAACTGATGAATCAGTCATAACAGTTCTGGAAAATTCACCAAGGATTGACGTGCTGTATGTTAACGGCACAAATGTGACTGCTGAATTAGTCAAAAAAGCAGCAGAAATATCAGGTAGTCGAAAACAAATTAAATTAATGCCAGATGTACAACAATATGATTCGCTATATTTGGAATTGCATATGTATCAAAAAATAAACGGAAAACAAATACGTGTATTTGACAGTGCAGCTGCTGAGATAGAGAACTCCCAACGAATTCAAGAGGGCAAGCTCAAATTTCGTGAGTTTCTAAAAAATCAAAAACGAAAGTTCATTAATTAAATATAATAATCATAGATTTAAAAAAAAAAAAATCAATCTATGGTTCTATAAATTTATGATAAGCCTTATCAATTTTCAAAAATTTATATTATATATGATATACCTATATATTTTGAGAATAATTAAAAAAAAAAAAAAAGAAAATTAAATAATCGACAAATAGTTTTTGTATTCATAACAACTGTTTGTAATTAATAATATTGTACTCGATAAAATTTGAATTAAAAATAAAAGTAAATAAACAATAATAAAAAAGTTAATCCCTGGTTTTGGACAAGTACTGAATTTATTTTTATTTAAAAAAGAAAAACTATAAATTTATCTTTATATCTATTACCCTACTAGTAGTAACAAGGTTTTAAATTATCTTTTATATATATTTAAAGCATCAATTATTTTTAATGAATCATTTCAATTGTTTCACCTCGTAGCCAGGCACGTGGTAATGTACTCATAATAATATTAGCTTTGTTTAACGCATTCTCAGGTAAAAATATTCTCAATTCAGCCAAAAGATATATATTCAATAATAATAACCTTATTTTTAAGCTGATAATTAAAATTAATTATTAATTTTAATAATTCAATTACTTACTCTAGTTTAAAAACTCGTTCTTCAAGTCGTAATTTTTTAGCATTTTCATAGTCAAAATTGTTCATCAATAGCCATGCCATTTCAGTTGTCACTGTTGTACCTGATCTTGGCTGTGTCATTACAAATACATCATCACTTTTTCATTTAAAATTATAAATAACATCTCCCAGATTTTTCCATGGTTCAAACACAATTACATATTCATTCCTTCCAACTCTCAAAAATGAAACATCATCGATTTCTAATTTGCTAAATTCTATTGCTTCTGTCATTTTTTATATTATTTATATTATAAATTTGTGATAATTTAATTTCGTAATATATATTTTTTTTTTAATCTTAAAAATTCAATACTCTCTTGTTAATATAACAATAAAAATTTAAAGCTTGTATCATGTTTTGAATTCAAGATATCCACATATTTATATACATGTTGATTAAATTATTTTATCATTACAGTACTTGACATCATTGAGCTATCAAATTATACTTAAAATTAAATTGATATTTTTTTTTTCTAATACCAAATTGATGAAAATCTTGAAGATGAAACACAAGTGTATATTTGATTATTAAATTATATTTTTTACATGCTGAATTTTTAATGCATTTATTTATTTTTTTTTTTCGTTTTTTTAATCAATTAAAATCTTTTGATATGATAATCTTTAATTTCAACATAATAATATGAGTGACATGTCAATGATTGATTAATTTTATCACACACTTCGAAAGTAAGATATTATAAATACAAGTCAAATTAAAAAATAATCAGCCAGTTACTTACTTAATATTTTTCACTTGTATTATAAAAATAAATTAATCAATAAATTTTTAATAATATTAATTAAAAAAACATAGAAAATGTCATTGGAAACTAGTGAATTTGAGTGGCATAATGGTACTTTATTAAGATTAGGAAAAAATAAATATGTGATGATGGAAAAATGGAATTTTCATGGTAATGCTATTCACAATTTTAATATGAAATCTGATGATATTGTTATAATGACAATGCCAAGATCAGGAACAACAGTAACATCTGAAATGATTTGGTTATTAAACAATGATTTGGACTATGAAACTGCTAGCAAAATACGTCTTGAAGAACGAGTACATGAACTTGAGTAAGTAATTAAATTAATATAATTAATTTTTCAATTTTTAATTTAATAATATTGTTTAATTAATTTAAGATTAAACGTGTATGATGACTCAGATGCTGAAGCAAAATATGCATCTGTTGATAGACCTAAATTTTCATATGAAATAGCTGAAAATATAACTGGACCAAGAATTCTTAAAACTCATTTGGCCATCAGTCTATTTAAAAATATTTTAAGCTCTGGTGCAAAGGTAAATTATTTTTTTAGTATATATTATTTTTAGTATTATCAATTTTTTAGTCTATCAATATTTTAAATTATGTTAAATTTAATTTTTCAAGAATCTCTATGGAACGATAAAAAAAGCTGCTCAGTTTTTGGATAAAACTTATTCTGATGAAGAAATTCAGAGCCTTGCTTGTCATTTGGATATTGATAAATTTCGAAAAAATCCAATGGTTAATTCACTTGCTGGAGTTCCATTTAGTAGCCAAAATTTTATTGGACAAGGTAAAATTGGTGGATATAAAGACGTAATTCCAGATGATATTGATCACGAGATTGATGAGTGGATTGAAGAAAATCTTAAAGATTGTTTTATTGATTTTCCAAGCTTAAAAAACAAGATTAAATAATTTTATCAATATAAATTTTCAAGATAATTTTGTTCAAGTCATGTATGAATAAAAAAAAATATATTAATAAACAATTGTTTCAACAGGTAATTAATAAATAATAATTTTCATAAAATAAAATATAAATTTTCAAAGACAAAATAAATTCAATGTCAAGTATATTTTTCATGATTTTTATTATTACAACAAACAAAAGAGAAAAAATATTAGAAACTTCATTAAGACAAGTAGCATTTGTTTAATTTTTTTTTCATTAATTTAACGTATTAAATTCAATACAAAGAGAAAATGAATCAAAAAAGCAAGATGATAACTTGATAAAGTTTCAAGTTGAAATGCAAAAAAAGAAAAAAAAATAATAATAAACTGAATAAAAAATAGAAAATAAAAAATAATGATTTTAATTTATTGACAATGTGCACGAAGCTTACTTTCAAGTGCACGATGATCAACTGAAAAAATATGTTTACGTAATTCCATGATTCCATAAACTTCTTCATTACATAATTTACATTCAATCAATTTACTGCCAAATGTTGATGATTTTTGTCCAGATAAAGTTCTAAGTTCTTCCACATGTGTCATCATTGTTTCACGACTTAAATCTTGTTGACGAAGTATAAGTGCACGATGTAGTGAAAATATAATTTTATTAAATTTATCTGAATCTTTAGCTTGTATAAACTTTGATGAAGGATATCTGCACCATTTATAATGTTTTAAATCATAATCACGATTAACTGGTTCACGTTTTGTATCAATAATTTCAGTCCAGAATTTTTTAACATTATTTTGTATATTTAACATACGTTCATTGATATCTCTTTCAGAATTTTCTGGATTTGATTCAACAAATATTCCCATACTCATCCAGTATCTTAATCTATTAATATTTTGTAAATCATTTGTTGATATATCAACATCAAAATCAATATACATATCATGCTCAGGATAAACAATTAATTTTTCAAGGGCATTATTGATACTATATCCAAGACCACATAGTACACCAATATTTCTTGTCATTTGTGCATTAGCTCGAAGCTCAATTTTTGGTGCAAATATTAATGATAATAAACCAACAAGACCAGGAATTCTTGGCATTAATGTTGTATTTCTAAGTGTCAATAAATTTGTTGTTGAACTTTGACTAACATTTGCTGCAACAACTAATCTTGATTGTGTTTCATCAATTGTTCCATCAAGTAATACAGAATTAACTGAAGTTTCATGTATAATAATTTTCATTCCCATTCCAACATTTGTTAAATCATGAAGTTTAACTTCAAGTGGTGAATATGGACCATGTAATTTAATTGTTCTTGTACATTCATCAACACTTGGTGGCTCAACATATGTATCAGCAAGATACAATTGATTATATTGTTTTTCTTCATAATTTGTTTTTTCAATTGATGATAATTCTTTATATTTTTGACGTATTTCATGATTTTTTTTTGATAAAAATGATTCTTCACGATATTCAGCATATTTATTTTTCAATAAATATTCATTTATTGTTTCATCATTTTTATCTGAATAAACCAGATTTATTGATACAACACTATCAACAACTGAATAAACATTACCATAAATATCATTTTTATTTTTTATTAATTTATTAAATACTTGTTTTGATTCATCAGTCCATTCACCAGTAACATTATTTGCCAATGATGGCTTAACATTTGTCAATACACACTGAAATACAAGTGCTGGTATTTTACGAATTTTATTTGTTGATGATAAACGACGTAAATCATCAATTGGTATATGACGAATTGTACCAAAATCAATGAAAAATACTGTTGCTATTTTATTATTTAAATTTCTTGTTATATTTTGTAATAAACCACGTTGATATATTTTTTTATTTTCATTAATATTATATGGACCAAGTACAAAACTACCAATTGATGGTTCTCTATCAAATTTGATAAAATTATCAGCTGGTAATGTTGATAAATAATTTTCAAGTAATTTATATTGTTCATTTGTTTCCATGTCTGATAATGATACCCAAAAATGTCCTGGATTAATGACATGTTTAATTTTTAATGGTATACATAAAGTATCAAGTGATGGTAATTTTGGACGTATTTCAATGTAACGAGATGACACAAGTGGTTCATCTTGTGGTAAATAAAAAATTTTTGTTTCAATATCAAGTTCTTTTGCACGTCTTATTGATGAATTTGGCTCCATAACTGGTACAATCATATTTTTATCTGATGCTCTTCTCATTTTAATTGCTTGATAAATAGCCAATGGTATATCATTATTTTT
This sequence comes from Aphidius ervi, assembly GCA_015776835.1. Lineage (NCBI taxonomy): Eukaryota > Metazoa > Arthropoda > Insecta > Hymenoptera > Braconidae > Aphidius > Aphidius ervi. Next base: position 1,346,149 of record MKYW01000012.1, on the reverse strand, counting down.
TGTATCATTTTTAACATCATTTTTAATTGTATTTAATGATTCATGATCTTGTGCAATTGCATTACCAAATTGTACAAATACACGTGATGAATTATCAAATTGTACAATAATTTTATTTGTCTTTGAATCTTTACAATTATTAAATAATTCTTGTATTCTTTTAGCATATAACATACCAGGTTGTCCATTTTGCCAACCATGTAAATATACTGTTTTTGTTGGATCCATACCACCAATAAATTTAATCATACTTTTTTCATCATGTAATGGTTCAGTTAAATAATAATGTGGATAAAATGCACCAGCTGTTATAACTTTAAGTATAAATATTTTACGATCACCAGTCCATACAACTTTATTTTCTCCTACTGTTTCAATTATACCAAGTCTTGATAGTCTTTCAGTTATTTCTTGTATCAATACATCAACTTCACGTAATACACGTATTTCAAGATAATTTCTTCTTGCCCATGATATTTCTTCTGAATTATTTCTAATATTTAAATTTGCTTTTTTGGATCTCCATACACGATATGCACTATTAAATGCAATTCCATCAGATCCAGTATTTTGTGCCCAATATAATTTAGCATTATGTGATGATATTTTTTTTTGAAAATGTGAACTAAACATATTTTTAACAGACATACTTGCACCCATGACAATTGCATCTTGTAATACACTAAATACATGTCCAAGCATTATTAATTTTGTAATATGTACATCAACTGGTAGTTCAGCCATTATTTTACCAAGATCAGTTATCTCACCATCAAATGGATCATCATTTTTATCAGCTATTAATAATGCACCAGTTTCTTTTAATGTCAGAACAGCTTTACATAAATTTTTTAAATCAGGTGGATCAAGTGATAATGCAAGTAAAGCATGTGGTTTTTCCATATTCATTACTTTTGCTTTTAAAAATACATTTGTCAATGGTGCACGTAATATTTCTGGTGGATTTTCATCTGGTAATTGTCCATCATACATTGATCTTGGTATTAAACGATAAACTCTACCAGCCATAACACGTCCAGTACGTCCAGCACGTTGTTGACAATTAGCTTTACTTGCCCATGTTAATTCAAGACCTTGAAAATTTGTATCTGGATTTGTTATTAACTGTTTTGTCAAACAAAAATCAATGACATACTTGACATTTGGCACAGTTAAACTACTTTCAGCTACATTTGTTGATAATATAACACGACGTATACCTTCATTAACATCTTCAAATATTTTTGATTGTTCACTGTTTGTCACCAATGAATGTAGTATAACTATTTCCCAAGATTCATAATTTGCTTCTAACAATGCACTATGCATTTCTTCAATTTCATGTATTCCAGGTAAAAATACAAGAACAGTTGGACGATCTGTTATTTCTTGTTTGTTCATTGTTGATGAACAATCAGCTTCATCCAACATTAATATTAATTTTTTACAAAGTACATACATTTTTGGTGATATTGTTGGTTCATCATAATTAATTATTGGCTGTTCAGCAATACCACTTAAATCCTCAAGATAAAAATCATGTACATCATATATATTTCTTTTAACAACATCAATAATTGGTGCTTGTGTTAAATTTTCACCAAGATATAATGAAAAATATTTTGCAAATTTATCAACATTTATTGTTGCTGACATTAATATTATTCTAACTGAATGTGAATTTGTACGTAAAAATTTTCTAACAATTAAAAGTAAAAAATCCATATCTTGATTACGTTCATGTACTTCGTCAATAATAATATGTGTAAAATCATTAAGATTTTTTTGTCTAATTAAACGTTGAAGTAGTACACCAGTAGTGCAATAAGTTAAACGTGTATCAGGTGATGTGTGACTTGCTAAACCAACTTTATATCCAACAAGACCACCAAGTTCCCAATTTCTTTCTTCACAAACACGTTTAGCAATACTTATTGCTGCAATTCTTCTGGGTTGAGTGACAACAATATTACATGCTAGTTTTTTTTTAAAACTATTTTCTAAAATATATTGTGGTACTTGTGTTGTTTTACCACAACCAGTTGGTCCTTGTATTATGACAACTGGATTTGTATTAACCATACTGAGAATATCATCTTTTACTGATGAAATTGTCATCTTTTTTTCTCTTAGACCACGACGAAAACTGTATGTTGATGCTAATCTATCAACATCTTCATTTAGAACTGAATCAGCAAGTGCACTTGTTACCAATGATACTGTATCCATTTGATCATTAGCCATTTTTGTCAGTGGGGTCAATGATTTCATGTACAATCTTTCATTTTCATTTTTTATAAATTCATCAGCATAACTGGTACCTTCTGGTCCAGTTGATAGTGCATAGCTGTGCATGTTTGAGTTTAAATTTAAACGACGATCTAAAGCATCCATACCTTCTGGCTTGAGCAGTTTTCTTCCAGGCTCATGAAGAGTTATTCTCTTGACAATGGTTTTACCATTGAAAAAATCCATGGGATCCATGGTGTTGATCTGAACAAAATTTTAATAATAAAAATTAATATTTAATTTAACAATTGACAAAATTTATATTTATTAAAAAAATTTTGATAAAGACATGTCAATCATTTGTAAATTTAAACAAAGGCACAATTTAAAACCACAAATTTACAAAACAAAAAACACCCAATTGTTTATCAACAAAAAAAGTTTTTAATTAAATAGTTTATGTTTTTTTAATAATGATAATAATTATCATTAATTATCAAATATCAAGTGAATGAAAAAAACCAATTTCAATAGTTTGTCTTTTTTTTTTCATGAAATCAGTGATAATTATTTTATTTTAATTAATTTAAAAATGATAATAAGGTATTGTTGTTTATAATAATTAATAAAATCACTTACGTTTTGTTTTTCACTTGTAAATAGAATCAAATGTTGATGGCAAAATGATAAACAATTGTCAAGAATAAATTTTAACAAAATTGTATAATGACAAATGGTCCCACTTCAACTGTACATAAAATAATTAAAAAATTAATATTTAATTTATCAATTAACAAAAATTATATCTATAAATAATGTTTATTGTTATTTATTTAAAAAATTTTGATAAATATATATATATCAATCATATGTACATTGAAACAAAGGAAAAACTTCTCATCACAATTTTATGACGCAAGTAAAAAAAAAAAAAAAAACTAACAGTCAATTTTTTATAAACAAAAAAGGTTTTTAAATAAATAATTTATATTTTTTTAATAATAAATATAATTATAATTAATTAAACAACGTGAATAAATAATAATTGGAATGATTTTTCTTGTCAAATAAAATCTTTTGTGTGATAAATTTTTTATTTTAATTATTTAAAAAAAAATTATATTTTCTATTGTTGTTTATAATAATTAATAATAAAATACTTACATTTTTTACTATAAATGTAACAACAATATAAGTGTAATTTAGTGTTAATTCTTAATTGATTTATAAATTTAACAACATGTTTAATCGGTGGTCCAAATTTAACTGGAAAAAAATAATAAAAAAACCAACGGCTATTATGTAAATCGGGACTGATCGGTACAGTTCGTTGAAACCTAGTCCCAATAGACGACGACAACCCTGTGTGTGACCCAGTGAAAAAAAAAAAATAATAAAAATATAAACAAAAACATCCGGTCATGTAGCTGTTATCGTCAACGTGCTAAACATAAACAACAAAAAAAAAGATGATAAATTAAAAAATTAACAAACAATATAAATTTAAAATTTATATAAAAAATAAATTCGTTATTAATTAACAACATTGTCATTTATAAATAAATCATAAACAATATATAATTTTTCATCACATAAAAATTAAATATAATATCAATTTTAATTAATTTTTTTTTTANCAATGGAAAATTCTCTATAGAAACCACTTGTAATTTAAAAAAAATTGTGAAAATACACATGATAAATCGAGGAGAGGTGTACGAAAAACAATTTGTCGATCTTTGTAATCATCTCCGTAGAACCGAAATGCTGGACAAAAGTAAGTAGATCTTGTCAATGTTAAATTGAATACTGCTGACAATGAAAAAAATGAAAACGAATTGAAATTAGATTTTTAGAAAATTTTAATCCCAAGTGGAAAAAATATAAACTAAATTTGAAGTATATCCAAATTTTTTTTTTTGTAAAGTCAACGGTAAGAAAATTTTATTTGGATATATTTTAAATTAAATTTATATTTTTTCAAAATACAAAATAGCTTCATACTCGAGATACCGTGTTTTTGGTTATTGAAAACCCGCTGGAAACTATAGCTGAACCATGTGTAAAATATTTGAATAATCAAAATCACTTACTGCCTACCCTGCTCCGTGGATGACATCAGTTAGCGTGAATATTTTGACACCATTTGTCACTACTAATTTATAAAAAAAGACATTTGAAGGATTTCTTCGATATCTTCCTGATTTTTTTTCGTGTTTCTTTGATGATTTTCCGTTTCTTTTGAATATTTCAACGTTTTTTTCCGCATTTATCTGATTCTCTCCGAATCTCTCCACATTATTCTACGATTCTCCGATTTACTTCGCTGTGCTCGGATTTTCTTACTTACTTTACCAAATTGCAAAATAATTTTTTGCATTAAAATTTAATAAAATATACAAAAAAAAAAAAAAAATAATAATATCTATAAATTATTAATAGACAATAAACAAAAAGAAATAATAATTAATTAAAAAAATGAAAATTATAAAATCACAAAATTTACAAGTAAAAATATTAATAATATTTTTCATTTAGTTGATGATTTTAATTAAAAAAAAAATATATATTTTGACCATGATTTCTTCTCTTATAAATTTATATATTAATGATATTATTATTATTGTTTTCAATTAAAAATTTGATATGATTGATGATTATATTAGCAAAAAAAAAATATTTTCGAAATTATAATTTTTCGTTTGTTAAATGTAATAATATTGTATTGTTAAAAATTGATTGATGTAATTAATAATTTAAACATGACTTTCAAGTGGTACTTTAAAATTTTTTGATGCTAAATTAGCATCAGGCAATGATTGTGGTCTTGTATTTGTAACATTAAATACAACATTACTAGGACCACGAAAACTAACTTCAATAAGAAAACTAGCATCACTATTAACATTAACACGATTACTACTTAAATCAGGTGAACTTGTTCGTAACTGACTTTTTTTAGGTTTAATAATAATATTATTATCATCATCATTTTTAATAACAATATGATTATCTGATTGTAATTTATTATCAAGCCAATGTACTTTATCAAAATCTTTTGTACCACCAACAGTATGACGACGTTTTATTGAACGTTCAGGCATACCATTTTTTCTTTTTAATTTTGTTGAATTATCTTTTCTAACTGTTTGTCTACGTTTACTAATATTACATTCAGTTTTTTCAGTTTTACTTAATGATTCAGAACGTTTTAATTTACTATTTGTTGGTGATACAACTAAACGATCAGAATGTTTATTTAAACTTTCTGATCTTTTTAATTTTGATGAATTTATTTCAGTACGTTTATTTAATGATTCAGATCTTTTTAAACGTGAACGTGTTTCATTTGTTGCTTTACTTAAACTTTCAAATTTTTTTAATTTATTTGTATATGATATATCTGGTATTTTTCTATCATTATTATTATTGTTATTTGTTGTTTGTTTTTTATCATTTGATATTGATGGTTTATTTATTGTATGATCATCTTGATTATTGTTAATGTGTTTTTCTGGTATTTTTGAATTTTCATCTTTTTCAGTTGCATCAAGTATTGAACCACCATCTGATGAATCAGTTGCTGTTGTATTTATTTCGATAATATTATTATGACGTGACATAAGATCATTGTCAGGTGTTGTGTTTAATTTTGATATTAATTTATCTGTACATTTTGTAATTGGTGATTGATTTTCTTTATCCAATGAGTCCTAAAATTATAAAAATTAATATATTAATTTGATTAATATAATTAAAATTGATTTAATAAATATTAGACGTTTAAAACTTACATTTCTCTTTCGATTTTGATGTGACATTTCACCAACTGATCTGTGTAAACTTGGATCACGAAATACTTCAGCTGTACATATTGTTTTTTTGCTATCAGTGTCATCATTATTATCTTTTTTTTCATTAAACACATTTGTATTATTCAACAGTATACTTGATGGATTAACAAGTGATTTCCATTTGCGATCGAATGTCGATGTTAAACTGGTCAATAGATCGCTTCCTGTAAAAAAATATTTATATTAATAATTTAATAAATATGTTTTATTATTATTATCATCTAAAACAATAATTGATTTAGATTTTTTTTATTATTCAATACACTCTCACACACACACACACACATAAATAAATAAATAATAAATAATTAACGACAAATGATTAAATAATAAATGTCATTTGTGTAAATATATTTATTTTGTTATTAAAATTTATTGCTGTAAAATAAAAAACAGTTGATAAACAAATAATAAAAACAATAAAAGCACTCTGCATATCAAAAATATATATTTGTCGTTTGGTTTTTTTGTTTGTAAAAAAATAATTAAAACATTCAAAAGATTTTGGATAAACAACGAAGTGTGTAAAAAGCTTGGTTTTAAATTTATTTTTTCAATGATTTTGTAAAGTTGCAAGATTGTGCATTGATTATTTATTTATTTATATATTTTTTTTTCATTTAAAAATATAAATAATCAATGAAATTAATTTGAGATAAAAATAATCAAATAAATCATGCAACGAGTATTTTTTTAAAATGATAATAAATCAACAAAAAATTAGCTAGAAAAATAATCATTACTGATGCTGGAAAATAAAAATAAAATAATAAATTCAAGCAGAAAAAAAAATTAAAATTCACAATAATTGGATAAAAGATTAAACAAAAAAAATAAAAATTAAATTAAAAAAAAAAAAAGCCATTCTGTTGACAATCAGCTTCATAAATAATCGGACACTGAATAAAAAACTTTTAAAAAAAAAAAATCTAAAAATTCATCCAAGAGTAAAATAATTATAAAAAAAAATCACTGATAAATATTTTAAGTGATAAAAATATGAAATGAATTTAAATTGAAATTTCTAAAATTGTATTTTTTAATTTTTTAAATTTGGCTTTTATTCCGGAGGTCCGATTTACCTCTGAGGAATTTGTTTATAGTCTTGGAGGTGGGCGTCCCGGCCCCGAGACCAGACCCTGATACATCTTGCTCGTGGTTGTCATTTGACGATGATTTTGTTGATGAGGATGATGCTGCTGTAGAAGAAGAGGTGGTTGTGATGATTGTGGTAGTAGTAGGGTAGTCGGTGGTGACGATAGAGGGTGGTTTGGGTGATTGTGAGGCCGGTGTCTTCGTGGTGGAACAACTGGAACCTGGAGAACCGTGTAGATGGGTCGATATGTACCACCAAAAACCCGGTGTTGCTGTGTGCCTATGCGTTCATAATTTTTTTTTTTTNTTTTTTAAAAAAGCAGAATATTTTTGAATTGTAAATTAAAGTTAATAATAATTTTTATTTTTGCTTGATAATTTTTTTGTGAACGCAGCAGGCAGTGAACAAGCAAAGCCAGGCAAAAAAATAATGATTTTATTTTGGTCTTTTAGAAAACATAATGATGATAATAATAGAAAAGTAAATTTATAAAATTTATTTTTCCTATTTTGATGAATATATAATTGAAAAAAAAAAAAATAATTTTCATGTAAAATGTGATAAAACGTGTTAAAATAATTGTTAAATTTAAACAAAATAAACACAAATTAGTGTGCAAATATTGTGGTGACAGTGTTGGCAAGCTGATTGACTATTTGTTGATCGAAAAAACAAAAAAACATCTAAACCTAAAGAGATATAATATCATTTTCATCTAATCTCATTTCGAGTTATAAAAATTAAATTTACTATCATTTTATTCAATCGAATAATATATCATTTTTTTCTCTAAATCATAGTTAAATTGACTTTCTATTTTTCATATAAAAAAAATTATAGCGTGCTAGTGTTGAATGATTTTAATCAAATATTTCGAAATGCAAGAAAAAGACTGAAATGGAATTATTATTATTTAAAATATTCAATTATAATATTTCTATGAATTTTTTTTTCTTCTAATAATTATCATTTTTTTATCATAACAAAAGCATGATGATGTAAATTCAATTGCCATGCTTATTTCAATGTAACTTGTGATTTAAAAATAAATAAACAAAATCTCAATGAATGAATTTTAAACTATTGATTTTTATATATAAAAAAAATAATTTATAAGGGGATACCTAACAAGCTTTCTGTTAATTGTTAAAATCTTCTGTGTCCAATGAAGGAAACACGATCCGGCTGAACTCACCGTCAGAAGCAATTATCAAAGAATAAATTATTAAAAAATAAATACAAAAAATATATACACATGTATTATAAATAAATCATTGGGTTTTAATTTTTTTTCTCTCCCAAATTTAGGGTAAAAAAATTCAACAAAGAATTTAAAAAAAAAAAATATAATTACTGGGGACAAGTATACACAACAATAACAATAAAAATAATAATCATATTATTATTTTTATAATGATGATACTTGTAAAAATTAATTTATCATAAAACAGAAAAGCTAGATAGTTTATATCAAAATAATTGTACTGACCATCATCGGAAATGTCACCAGGTATTCCACGGGTTTGATGTGATGGTGATGGTGATGTATGAACTTCATGTAATGAATCCAAACTGCCATAACGAGTTGGTGCTAATGATTCCATAGAAGGCTAACGTAAAAAAAAAAAAATAAAAGGATAAATAAATAAAATATATAAATAAAAATAGAATATATATTTATCTAAACTTACTTCTTTGTCAATTTTAAATTTTTTAATAACACCATTGTTTATTTTATCACCAATAATACAACTTAATTGTGATGTTGCATGTGCTTTTTGTGTTGCTGTTGCTGATGATGTTGATGATGATGATTGTTGTTGTTGTTGTAATGCAATTGACATTGGTGTTAATCTTGTTGTTGATTTTGATCTGTGTCTATCATTACCACTATCATTACCACAATTACGTTCAAATATTCTGTCACTTAAATTACTCATACGATCAGTTAAATATGATGATGAATTATCAATGTTATTATTATCAATACAAATACCATCATAAATATCATCATTTTCCATTTCACGTTTAGCATTTTGCCATTCCATTTCAATTCTTTTTCTTTCTTCATCACGTTTTTCAGCTTCACGTTTTTGTCTGTGTTGATCACGTTGTAACATTGCTTTTGTTTCTTGTTCAAATCTACGTATTCTTTCTTGTGTTGTTGCTGATAAACCAGCATATGTACGAATAGCAACTTCATCATTACCACTTTGTTTAGTATCACTTGATAAATTTGATAATGTTGATACTGTATCAAGACTACCAGTACAACAATTATCTGATGATGATAATCTTGGTGAATCAATACTTGATGATGATACTGTTGGGTATTGTTGTTGTTGTTGTTGTGAATTATTAGAATATTTTGGACTATTTGTAACATTATTTGTTGTTGTTGTTGTGGTTGTTGCTGGCGTTGTTTGACCACAATCATTACGTTCATTTGTATTATTTGGCTGACTTTTAATTTCATGCATCAAAACTATTTCACTGACACTACATTGACGCTCATTTAGAGCCATACTTTGGCGTACAAGTGTTTCAGCATCTTGCTTTATTTTAGACTGTAAATAATATACACATAAATTAGAATTAATCTTTTTTTAAATATAAAAAAATAATAGAGCTATTAACCTTGTCATCTTCATGATCATCACCCTCGTGTTCTTCTGGTCCTTTTCTTCTCCTTTGAATTTTTCTGTTTGCTGCGGATATTATTGATGATACAATATCCTTAGCTGATACCATTTCACGCATGCCTGTGAGGGGGTGAATAATAAATACAACAAAAACAAACAAGCAAGCAAATTAAATATAATAAATTTATGATTCTACATTTTTTTTTTTTCTAAATGATTAATATAAATAATATTTTCGTGAGGTAATAATGATATTTATGAAATAATAAAAAGCACTTGTGCTATAAAATTTTCAACTAACTAACAATAAATTCAAAATCTACTGAGGAATATTTTTTTTTTTTTAATTTTATAATTAATTATCTAAACATAAAACATATTAATTAAAAATAAAAATAAATACCTTCAACTTTTTGAATATTATTTAGTAATAAATTGTGATTTGTATTTGATGTTTCATTTTCACTACCATCTGCTGGTAGACTAAGGTTAACACTTAATCTGCTCAAGTCGTCTAAGTCTTCCTCACAGAAGAACCAATCGACCTGTAAATAAATTATAAAATTTAATATAAAATAAATTAAATATATATAAAAATTATATAACGTACATTGTTCAATAAGCTTTCGACAATTCTACACTGATGACTCATATCAGTAACCATTGTAACCATATTATCTCTTGATCCACTTGCTCTAACAAGTGTTGGTCCAAATACAATTGCTAAATTTTTAGCTTCCATTTTATTAATTTCACTGTGTTCAACAACTTTTTTTAAATGACACATTAAATGTTTTAATGTTTCAAAATGATATTCTGGTAAATCACGTAATAATTTTCTTATTGTTGACATTCTTCTTTGTGGATCTTCAATTTTATCAGCATCAATAAACATTGGATATAAATCAGCAGTCAATAAAGAATCAGGTAATTGACGGAAAAATGATTTAAGTAATGATGATATTACATTAACATCACTCCATCTTGGATCCTAAATAAATAAATAAATAAATAAATAAATAAATCATCAACTATATTATTTGAAATTATATTTAATTTACAACTTAATAAAAATATAAATTACCTGTAAATTTATATTTTCAAATCCTTTATTAACACTTTCAGTTAATTGTGAAATTGCAGCAGTATTACCAGGCACTCTGTATATACCAATAACTTCTAATCCTCTTGCTTCAACAATACTCGTACACATTTCAACAATAAGTGGTATAAATTCAGAAAATGATGACTAAAAATAAAAATCAATAAATATTAATAATTTTATTGAACATAATAATGAAACAAGTTGGCAAATAAAAAATAAAAACAATTTACCATTGGACAAAGTTCTAATGGAACTTTAAATGTTGCACCTTCAGGTGGTAATTGAGCAGTTGGTGATGATGGTGAACCAGCTTGTCCATGCATGCGTCTTAATTGTTTAGCAACACGTCCTTTCCATGTTTTTGATTTTGGTGATGCAAGTGGTTCAACTGTTTGACTTGGTTTACGTGTTTTATTAACTGGTGATTGTCCAGTTGGTGAACGATTTCTAAATGATGTTAATTTACGTATTCCTTTGTGACTTGGTAATGGACTTAAACGTTGTACAATTTGTCCAGAATTTGGTGTTGTTGTTGGTCCTGGTGTTTGTGGTACTGCTTGTTGTTTTGATGTACTTGAATTAATATCCTGTATATTTAAATACAATTTAAAAAAATATTAATATTTCATTTTTATATTATTATTATTTTACATACTGTTGGCTTGTTTATATTCAATTATTTTTATATTTTTAAACCAACAAAATACCTTGACTCGACTTGACAATGAGATGAAAAATTTCACTCCAAATATGATAGTCTTATTGTCTTTCGAAAGTTTATATGAATATAATTTTAATATCATTATTTTGAGTTTGATAATAATAATTTAATAATAAATACCGTAATTTTTTCAACTGCAGCATGTTTATGAAGTGATCGTAACCAAAGTGCCATTGATGCTGCATCATCTGTTTGTAATAATACTTCAGCTGTTGGATTTGCAACACGTAAAACATATTTTCTTTTTGTATAATCATCAGCAACATCAACCAGTGAACATCTTACATCAACATTTTGTCCTGCATCACCGTCACTTGTTGCTGATGGGCTCTGTAAAATGCAAAATTAAATAATAAAAATAAACATATCACATATTAATCCAGGTAAATTATTTTTTCATTAGTTTTTTTCACTTTAATTTGTTTATTTTTTGTTTTATTTTTTTTTTTACCCAGGATCCCGTTGAGCCCCATCTACGTAAACGACGACCAAACAAGCCATGGGTACTAAAATGAAGTGGTATACAAGAATACGAACTGCTATCACTTGACCCCAACATTATTAAATAAATTATTTATTTTTATCGTTTAAAAAATATACGCGTATGTTAATAATTATAATAAATATATTTGACTAGATGTTGTTTATGAGTAGAGTTTGAAGAAGCGAATGAGCCCACCTTCACCTGGAATATGCCAATTCCCCACCAGTTTGCAAATAAATAAATAAAATGATGAACCTTTCACTCATTTTAAATACACACTCGTTTTAAATTTATCATCTAATGTTGATGATTTGTTTTTTTATTTCAATTACTAAACATATATTTTTATATGATAAATCATTGAACCTCAGTGTATGTTTGATTTAACGATAAATATATTTGTAAAATTTCAATGTAAATTTATAATTTATTGCCGTTATTTTTATCGATTATAAAATAATTTTTTTTCTTGTAAATATTAAATTTAATTATTGTTTATTTTTTTTTACATGCAAACAATTATTTTAAAATACATAGAGATTTTAAAATGAAAATGTCAATTGTATTGCGCGGCATCATTGACATTAACATCAAATCTGGTCTAGGTTGTGGTTTGCAACACCACCACCACCACCACCAACATCCTGTCGATACCAATGAAAATTATTTAATAATAATATTCATTTTTGCACAACCAACAAATCAACAATCATTTAAATAAAAACCTTGAAATAATATTTTATTATTTACAACCACATAATAAATATAGAAAATTTTTTTATAATATAATATTTATTTGAAAAATAAATAAATAAAAAAAGTTTCAAGTCACGCATTATTATTAATAGATAAAAAAAAATTAAATTTTACTTTGATTATTTAACTGGATAAGATAAATCATCATGCGTGATAATGAAAAGTAAATTGATATTTCCTTGTAAATTAAATTACAAATATAAAAAAAAAAAAAATCTTATTTTTTTATTTTATAGTTAATCAAGAAAATTCTTAGTTCCCGGTTTGCCAAATAGGGAATAATTTTAATTAAAAAAAAATAATAATTAATAAATAAAAAAAAATATATATATGTATAAAGTAAAAGTTCCGTTGCTTCAATTTTTTTTCTAATTAATTATTAGCTGCTTTTTTTTTTTCGCAATGATTACGCCAACGTAAATAATAAAATTGAAAAAAATTAAATGAAAATTAAAAGTATACACAAAATGAGAATCGGAAATTGTCTGTTAATTTTTTATATGGTCATCGAAGACGTGCTCAATACACTTTGAATATGACACGTCCCTCTGAATTAATTAAAAATTACAATAAACTATACATACAGATATTAATAACGTTCGTTTATCCAATTTTATTTATCAATATTTTGTCATTATTTTAGTTGCGCTTAATACGTGACCCTGGTAATGTACTACGTGTACATTTGTTAATTAAATTATTATTATTAAATATACACATTGAAAAACTTGTTGTATTATTAGCTACCGAAATTGTTTACTAATTAAATTTTTTACAAAAAAATACTCTCTCTATTTATTTTTATCAGTATATTTATTATTTTTTTTTTTTTAATTTTAATATTCTTGTTCTTCTTATTCTTCTCTTTTTGTTGTTATTTATTTTTTGTTCACTTAGTTATTATTAGAAAGCGTGAAATAGCATACTCAGTATTTTATATATATATATATTTTTTTTTTTGTTGAGGTATTATTATGGCTTACCTGACTGTGACGATCTTTATAAAAGTATAAAATTGGTCCTCGTAATACACCCCAAACTTGTTTCCATGATCTATCAGTTGATCGCTGAAAATATTAATAATAAATATCAATTATTATATTTGATTGGTTATATAGAAAATAGGAAATTTAAAAAATTATTTTTTTGTTAATTTTTCTAATCAAATTTACAGGGTACATAATTTTTTAATATTTAAATTTTAATCAATGATTAATTATACAAAATTGTCGATTTAAAAAAATAATTCTTCGCTTGATTTTATCAATCAAATTTGAGTAAAATAATTTTTTTATATTTAAATAAAATTGATTGATTTTTTAAATTAATTATTTTCATTTTTTTTACCTTTCCATCTAGCACTGTAAACTTGACATGAAGAGATCCCTCTCGTTCGACTGGTTCGATGTCCTTCAAATTACCACTTGCAGTATGAGGACTTGAAATACTACTAAAACAATGAAAATTATAAAATTAATATTTAATCACTAACAATAATAATAATTAATATTATAATTAATAATAAAAAAATCATCTTTTATTAGCAAAATAAAATTAAACAGTTAACAAAAAAAACATTGATATTAATTATTATATTTTTTTTTTTTAATAGAATTATTTGGAAATATATTTGCAGGTATTTAAATTAGCTAATAATAATTTTTTGCACCGTTACAATCTCAAACATATCCATATATATATATAAACACATTCACGAGGTCATAAATGCATTTCTTTTTTTTTTTTTTTTATATAAATATTTTATTTATTTTCATTGCCATACACGTGACAGGTTGTGTTAGTTGCAGGGGAGTATTAAACGTGATGGAATTTAAATTTTTTAGCTGCGTATTTATATCATCACAACAATCTAATAAATATTTTTTTAAAAAATAGCAAAGTTGTTTTAAAATTTTCATTATATAAATTAAATATTATTCAACTAACTTTATTTATAATTAATTAATAAATAAATAAAATAATAAAAATCCAACAACTTTTTTATCATTTAAATTTTAGTTAAGATGCCTTTTTGGATTAATGGATAATTTATTAATTAATAATGTTAAATAATAATTATATATGTCATTAGTTTGTTTATTGACCGAGTTGTGTATTTTTATATTATATATTTTAGTACAGTATTATATACGAGAGGGAAAGTTTTAGGCATTTAACGATATGGAACGTTGATGGCGAACACGGAACTGAAAATATTTGCTTCTTTAATTGGTTAACAACAAGGCAATAATTGCAACAGACAATAATAAAAACAATTAAAAAAAAAACAAGGCAATATAAATTATAAAAAATATAAAAAATAAAAATTTTAACTTTCGCTTTTTAAATTATTTATCAAAGGCGTCGGCTACTTGTCTTTTGATTTTGATTGTTTTTATTTTATTATATATATATACAATTATCATTTCAGCTTGAGATTATTTATTTAAAAAAAAAAAAAAGACAGACAAAACAACGGACAACAAAAACAACAATCACATAAAGTTATTTATTAAATTGTTATTTTTTTTTTTAATTTGGCAAAAGGGGCTTGCGAATGAAAGACAACACAGCATTAATATTGTTTTTTTTTGTATATAAATTCAGGTTTTTGGGTTGCCCCTCACCGATTATGATAATTGAGATGAAGATGAGCTGCCTGTGTAACATCTTCAAAGATACGACGAAGTGGAGTTATGTCACTTGGAAATAGTGGTGGTTTCCATCGTCTGTGTGCACTGGAATCATGCACATTTTGCCAATATACCTGAAAATTGTTGCGTGATGCACGCTATACGTAGGGAAAATGGAAAGGCAATTTTTTCTTTTTTTTTTTTTTTTTTGAATATCACCCCTTTGGGTTCAACGACATTATACGGACTTGGATTAACAACAGAAAAAAAATATATATATCAACAATAATGATAAACAAAAAATATTATACAACGACCAAACCGCAATAATTATTTCCCATCATGATAATTTGTTTTTTTTCTTTTTTTCATTAACTCTCCATTATTTTTTTTTTTTAAAAAAAAAACCTATTTATATATATAAAATGAATGTTTTTTGTTTTAAATATATAATTTATTTGTACCTTCGAAGTGACTGGTTAACTGGTTCAGAATCACTGAGTTCTAGGTCGCTATCAACGTGCATCCGTTCGCCCCAAGTTGCCTTGAGGTAAGACACTCGCCTTGTTGCACGATCTTCATCACCTTGACAGACAAAAAAAATAAATAAATAAATAAATAAATATATTAAAAAATAGTTAATTATATTTTATTTATAAAAAAAAAATAATTTAAAATAATTAAACTGACATGAATATGACTACTTACTTATCTGATTGTTTTTTTGTCGTCTCAGTACTACTCCATTTGTTGCTGTTGTATTTGAGCCTGGAGCTAAAATTAAAAAATATAAATTAAATTATTATAAAATAAATAAATAATAACAAGTGTTAAAGTGTCAATTTGTATATCGAATACTTCAGCCATATGTTTAAGTATCGATATAGTATTAGAGAAGATCAACCTAGAATGATTATATAAATGTTAAATAGCCAGCAGCAAACATCAGCTTCCTAACACCTGGTTAATCATGTTAACTGTTTTATCATATTTTTTTATTAAATCCTTTTGAAACTTGAAGCGATATTTAAAACAAAAAATAAATAAATAAGCCTTGATGTGTTATTTATTAATTAAGCTAGTCTTGTTTGTTTATCATCTTGAAACGTTATTTATTAATTATCATTAATATTTATTAATTAAATTCATCTAGCTGTTATACGTGTCTGTTTTTTTCTCTGACCTATAGTCGTGTCTTCACTGTTGTTGTTGTTGTTGTCACTGTTGTTATATTGTTGTTGATATGTGGTAAGACAATTATCAAGAGGACGTAATGGATTTGTAATGGGAAGATGATTGGGTCGTACTGGTTGTGGTGGACTTATTGTAACACTTGGTAATGTGATACTCGGTGTCACACGAGCCTCAAATATTGTTGTTGTTGTTGTTGTTGTTGGGTGTAAAGATGATTTTTGATGATCATTTGCTGTACCATTTATTAGCTTCTCAACTTGACGTTGCTTTTGTTGTTGTTGTTTTTCTTGTACTAATTTATTTATTTATATAAATAATTACTACTTATTTATTTTAAATATATATCAAGATATAATCATGCAATTAAAATATAGTCACAATAATTTCACCGGAAATGAGTAGAAAATATTTAAAAGATATATATAATCTACAAGCAATATTATGTACTTTAACTACCTTTTATTTTTTTTTTTATATTTAATTTAGCTTTTATTTTTAAACTGAAAGTAAATCATTTTTTGTAGAATTTTGTTTTTTTTTTTTTTTTTCATGTAAAAACTTGTTAGGAATAATATGAAAATTTATGTTTAAATAAATAATCAATTAATAAAATAAATACTGACCATTTTTTTGTGTTCTGACAGCTTCAAGATAGCTGTCTTGTCGTTTAGCTTTGCTATTTCGTATTTCGTTGTCGTCATCATCATCATCGTCATCATCATTATCATCGTCGTCATCGTCATCTTCATCATCAGGCTCATTTTGCCAAGTATTTCTAACGCCTCGTCGACTTGTATCACCATTTATTGCGTTCCAAGATTCAACACTATTACTACGTGCTCGAAGTCTAACCGGTTCCATATCCGTCACCAATGGTTCTGTTTATTAAAATAATAAAAATAATTATCATTTAAAAATTATAATATTGTCAATAATATTATTATAATGTTAATAATATATTTTTTTTTTTTTAATTCTAACACTCTCTTTGGTTATTAAAATATCCATCAATCATTATTTTTCTATTTAATAAAATGCAAAAAAAAAAAAAAAATATTTATTCACTGACAACACTGTTATAATAAATAAAAATAAATATAAAAAAAAACAGGTTATTTTAAAATAACAAAAGCAAATCTTCATTACGTTACGCCACACTTAATTTCACAATTTTTTAAAATTTTTTTAAACCTTTATTTTCAATAATATAACCAGGTGGAAGTTCACAATGAATATGTTTGCTGCCAATTGGTATAATTCTATTTCCCGATAAACCTTTAGCTAAATAAAATAAATAAAATTTAAATTATAAATAAATAAAGTATAAATAAATAATTAATTACCTGATGAATCTAATGATTTACTTTCACGTGTTGCAATAATTCTTCTGATATCTTTTGACTCAGCTTTTGATTCAAATTCTCTTTTTCTAACAGCAACATTTGGAACACTACGTTTATTTGATAATCTTGATAGTTCACTTTTATATAAATTAGTACGATCACTTGTTGGTTCATCATCATCACTCAATAGTCTACCAGTTTCAAATTGTTTAGCTCTTTTTGATACAATTTGTAAGCCTTGTGGTGGTGTTGGAGCTGGTGGTGATGCTGTTGCTGTAAGTTTATCTAATTTTTTATCTGGTACAGGTGATGATGGTAATGATGATGTACCATTTTTATTTTCTTGAATACTTTGTTGTTGTACTTGTCCTTGTCCTTGTACATTTTCATGTATTCTTGATAATGTTGTTATAAATTGTTTACTATTATTATTGTTATTACTATTATTAATATTATTATTATGATGATTTGTATTATTTGTATGATTATGATGATTATTATTTGTTGTAGTTCGTAAATCATTATTTTTAGAATATGAAAAATGATTATTTTTATTAAATTGTCCATTTGTATCATAAAGTGATGAATAAAAACGATCTCTAATTGCTTGTGCATCTTCAACAATATTATTTAAATCATCATTTGTATTATCATTATATATATCATGATGATTATTATCAATATCATTATGTTTATTTTGTTGTTTTGTTTTACAGCTATTTTTAATACGTTCATCATAATTATTGCTTAATAATATATCACTTTTTTGTTGTTGTTGTTGTTGTTGTTGTTCAATTGGTGGCCATACTTGTCGTTGTAATTTTTGTGGTCTAGCATAAAATTCACGTTGTATAATACCACTATTATTTAATGGTAATAATGGATTTTTACTACTATTATTATCATCTGGTAATAGCCAACCAATTGGATGACTTGGTCTACGTAAAAATTCTTCTTTTTGTTCAAAACTTTTTCTTAATCTAGTCATAATAACTGAATCATCAGAACATTCATTACCAGTTAATGTTGATGTTGAATCAAATGATGATATACTACTATCTTTACTTGCTGGTGATGTATCTCTATGTGATTCAATACTTAAACGTGATGTTGGATCAATTGTTGTTTGTATTTTTATTGTTTTATTATTGCTATTATTATTATTATTATCATTTAATTGTTCACCACTACTACTACAACCTTCACTGGCACGTCTTGTAACAACTCTTTTATTTGAACGATATATTGGTACTTGTGGTTCAGCATGTGACATTGGATATTGATGATCCAATGATTTACTAAATTCTGTATTTAATTCTGGATGTACAAGTTCATATATTGGATCTTTAATACGATCATATATTTGTTCACTACTTGGTCGTGAATAAATTGATTCTGGACGTGTTCTATCATATAAATCAAAACGTGTATTATTGTCACTTGGACGATAAACAGTATTTGTTGTTGTTGATGATGATGTTGATGACGGTGTTGTTGATATTTTTGTATCAACATCTTGTGGTAATGAACGACGTTGTTGTATACGTTCATTACTATTATTATATATTGAATCTTTATTACGTGATTCAACTAATGGACGTCTTTGTATATTTGGTGCTGATGTCATTTTTGTTGCTGTTTGATCTTTTATTGATTCTTCATGTGAATTATAATATTGTGATGTAGCACCTTTTGTTGTTGTTGTTTTATTTTCTGTACCAGGTAATGTTGAACACATCCATGATTGACGTGAACGTGATGATGGTCCAGGTATCATACTCATTGAACGTCTTTGTTTTTGTAATATACGTTCAGGTGAACGTAATCTTGCTGGACGTTGATTTGTTTCTGGATTATGAGCAGTTTCACCAAAATATCTTTGTAATATATCGTCTTCTTTTGATACAACAAGAAGACGTAACCATGCACCAGCTTGTTGAATTCTTTGTACAACACTTGAATATTGTTCACCTCTTGTTGGTACACCATCAACAGATACAACACGATCACCAGTTCTTAAACCTGCCTCAGATGCTGATGAATTTGGTCTTACTTGTTTTACAAATATTGTATCCATTGGTTCATCAATTCTCGTCCGCTCGTGTCCCGGTAATGTCTATTAAAAAAGAAAATAATAAAATTAATTAATAATAAATAATTTAAATAAATAAATAATTAAATAAATATACTTACATAGCAGGACTCGGGCGGATAAACAATAAAATGACGAAGTGTAAATCCAAATCCATTTTCACAGCGTTTTAATAAAAGTGTTCTTGGACCTCTTGGTGGTGAATTTTTAACAGATGATGTTGATGTTGATGATGTATTTGAAGCTGGTGATGTTGGTGGTGGTGGTGACTGTGCTGATGATATATGTCCAATCTATAATCATAAACAATAAACAAAATTAATAAATAAAAATTTACAAAAAAATTTTCACAATAAATTCAAAGAGAAACTACAAAAATAATATATATTATTATTATTTTTTTCTTTCTCTTTTTTATTTATTTATTTATAAATAATGATTTATTTCCGCATTTAAATAATATATAAAATAATCAATAATAATTGAACGGAAGCTCACATGTATTGATATGTCACTTTGCAAAATAAATATATCAATGATTTTTAAAAAAAAAATTCAACATCTAGATTTTATCATCCGGTTGACAAATACTGAGAATAAAATTAAATATTATTTGTTAAGTATTTGTAGATGTATATTAGATAACATATTATAAGTACATTTATAATATACACGCATTGAAAACGTGCATGGAACATAATACACAACAAGGGATCGACCTTAATTGTCTACTTCATTGTCAAGGTTAATCATCATTATTTATTTATTAAATGATAACACTTGAAAAAGAAAATTATCATTTGCAGCAGCAGCAATAACATATGCTTAATTATTTTAAACTCGATATCAATTTATCCAAAATAATAATTCGAAAAAATGCAAATTTAAATGTTTTTTTTTTTGTTTTTTAAATTAAAAAATTAACAATAAATATTCAAAGTAAATAATAATATTATAAATATTTAAAAAAATCTTGATATTTTTTATTAAATATATTAAATAATATTGATAAATTAATATAATAATAATTTTTAAATAAATAAATAAATAGATAAATAAATAAATGAAAAAAAAAAATAAAATAAAATAAATACAAACATAAATCATTGTAATTATTATTGTAATTATTATTATTATTATTTCAATTTTAATATTTAAAAAAAAGGAAAAAACTTCAATGTGAATTATTCATTTTGATGTTAAATTAATTATCTTTATCAATGTCAAGTACAGAAGCAATATTATTAATTTTTCATTGCGTGTATTTTATTATTATTTTTTTTTTAATTTTAATAATTTTAATGGCCTCAGGTATACACACACAAACACACATCCAGTAGTTGGATATATGAGAAAATAATATATAATATATATAAAATAAAGTAATAAAAAAAAAAAAAAAAGTATATTTATTATTTATTTATATATTATAAAATAAATAAAAAATTAGTGTTTTTTTTTTATAAATAAATGCGTGTAGTATATTTGTGATGTTGCTGAGGTAGATGAAAAGAGTAACTATGCCTAAAGGCTTATAAATATATATACACAATAATATACAGTATATTTTCGCATACACAAATATATAAATGCATATATAAATATATGTATGAATAAAAAGTGCATGTGCATCAGAAATATCATGCGTTTATTTGCAACAACAACAACCGGCTTATTTTTTCTCTCTTCTCTTAAAATAATTTTTTATTTAGTTGATAACATGCCTTCTGTATATAACTATATATATAAATAAAAAAATTTATGTATATATTTAAAGTACTTGAATTTATATTTAGAAAACGCGTGAGTATCGTTGCACAGTGTCGGTGTGTACTCGTAACCCGTAGGGCCCACTCTTGCACGCGAGTTTGTTGTGCTTTTACCTGTCTCTCCCAGTCTCTCCCTACTTTTTTAACCCCACCAAAGCATCATATTAACCTTTATCAAGGGATTTATAAAAGGCCCTAGTATAGAGCATGGTTCAAGGTGTCTCACCATGAATTAATGATTAAAACACCTTGGTTTAAAAACCTTGAGAAAATTCTTTTTTATCTTTTGTTTATTCATACTTGTTTTTTAAATATTTTTTTTTTTTTCTTTATGGCAGCTACTCGTTTATTAAACTGTCCTGAGTTGAGAATATAATACTATATATATATAATATATATGACATCAAATACATGAATTAATAAATATAATAAATTTAATAAATTTTTTTTAATAAATAAAATTGAAAACGATTATGATAATAATTTTATATAAACATCAAAACATATTTATTATTTTAAATTATGTAATTGCCAGATCTTATATATTTTGAATATATTTTTTTTTTTTTTTCATATAAAAAATAAAAAAAATGGACATATTATAATGAGATTTTTTTTTTTTTTTTTTT